>JAMLFY010000004.1:8979692-9272809 GCA_030441495.1 Dalbergia oliveri
GATCATTAGGGCAGAGGGGCAGCTTTCCCCGGCCCCAATAATTTTACTATATATAAATTTTTTAAAAAAATACATGTAAATAATTATTGAAACCATTAAAAGAGTTAATATGTCTTGTTATATGTGAGAGAAGAAATCTACTAGTATTAAGGATGTATTTGGTTGAGGGGTAAAATTGAAAAAAAAGAATTTCATGAATGAATTTTAAATGTAAAATTATACATGAAACTCCCATAAAAATTTTCATTCCATTTTAACCCTTTAACCAAACACACCCTAAGTCTAAGAATTTTTTAATCCATTTCATTTGCATATTAGTATTTCAGTTTGATTATTATGCACCGATATTATAAAAATATCATATAAATTTTCACAGTTGTCCAATCAAAATATTCTACTTTCATAACCTTTTAAGTAATGTAATGAGACTCAACTGTATTTATTGACATGATAATACAATATAATTGAATATCGATATAAAATTTTATTACATTATCAAAATATTCAAATTAAATTCTTAATATTTTAAAATTTATTTGATAAATATATCGATCTCATCTAATTTCCATGCCATCTTCCACCACTTAATCATCTAATAATCAAGTATATCCAGGGCATCAAACTTCCTTTCATACTTGGTTAGGGTTTATAGGGAAATATTATTTCAACACTTAATAAGTGAGTGTTCCTTAAGACACTCACTTTATCATTATTAGATGTGATGATGATTTTCATTTCTTCTATTAATTTATCACATCTAATAATAAAAAAATACATATCTAAAGAGACGTATGTTTTAGGTTTTGAAATAGTACTTTTCAGCGGCAGAGAAGAATACAAAAGCATCAGGGATTAAATTTGGATATATGGGACCACAAAGTTCGCGATCATCATTGGTAAAAGTCGATGATGATTAGGCAGATGGTGCTGAATGGCAGTCTCATTTCCCTCTCCTTTCTAATTTTGGAGATGAGTCTAATCAACCAATTTAGTTCGTCCATGGCGTGCTAAAGGGTCATGATTCTTTGTACTGTGTATATATCACGTGTGAATCCAAGTTGATTAGCAACCTAGCAGAAGAAATTCCATGCAGTTTCTGGAGAACTGAAATTTCTAATCATACCTAGCAGACCAACCTGATTGCCAACACAAAGTTTGCACCCTCTGGTGCTGACTGCTGACACCTCATCAGGACTCCAATTCCGTAAGGCACTGGCCAAAGACCGTGGGTCTAGCCTCGGTCTTAACTGGACCCCATTAACATGATATTGACAAGCATCCCCTTCATTTTCTTCCTCATCCCAGTCACAGCACTGCTTTCAACAAAAAACTCCGTACTTTTAAAATAAAATAATTGTCGTCGCGGTCAAAATGGTAATGAAACCAATCATTAAGAAATCCTTACTCCTGCAACCCCTGAGCCACAAACACATGGCTTGACTAGGCATACTCCATCAACTTGAATTTTCATCAAGCAAGGTTTTCACTTCATCAAACCGTTCCGTTTGCTGGCAAACCATCTTGCATAGAACAAGTAAGGGCCTGTACCCGTAATGAATACATATATATGGGCTTTTTCACCCAATAAAAAAATAAAAAAAATAGTTATTTACAAATTTCCATCCGTTCAAATATTATTTATCAATATACATCGATCTTTAAATTATACTAAAATGACAAATGGATAAAATAAATCTTATAAAACATTTGACAATCAAGCGATTTAATTAAGGGAAAAATATACTTTACCCCCTTGTACTTTTACTTTTGTGCAATTTAGACCCTAAGTTTTTAATTTGTGCAACGATCCTCTATACTTATCAACCTGCAAAGAAGCCCTTTTGTTACTGAGCTATCCAAACCCACTGTTAAATGCTCATGTGCTTATCACGTGCACATATTATTGGACAAAAATGCCCCCATTTTAAATCTAATTTCCAAATTTCAGTCCCTAATCTCTCACACTATCGGATCTTGTCTCAAAATCTATCTCCCCTCTCTTAGATCCAAACCTCTCTCCCAAAATCCTCTTTCTTCATCCCTACCCCATCAAAGTCCCAACAAAGAAGAAGACGAACGATACATAAGACAAACAAAAATGGGTATGGTGATGGCGATGGCCAGCCAAGGAAGAGGAGGCGGAAGAAGGCGGATGCGGCTGGGTTCTCCGACTACGGACGCGCGGACTTGGCTTGGGTTCGCGAGCGCGCTCGATGGCGGAGATAGTTGGCTTCGCCGAGGTTGTGGGCACAACATCTGAGAGGGAGGCGCGAGGGCAAGACGGTGCAGAGGAGGATGCAGTGATGATGGTTGGCGCGACGGCCTGGGCCTGCATGTGGTCGCGATGAGGTGTGTGGATGGGCTTACCCAGGCACGAGCGTGGGCGGCGGTGCACGAACGGTGGAGCTTGATGATGATGGTGGTTTGTGGCTTTGATTGGTTTTTTATGATGATGGTAGTTTGTGGCTTTGGTTGGTTTTTGAGTTTGGATGGGTTATAGGTTTTGGTTGGGTTATGGCCTATATTGGTGCTTTGGTTGCTATTAGCTGGTTGTTAATGATGGTGAAGAGGAGATAAGAATTGAAAGATGATGGTTTTTATGGTGGGCTTGGAAGGATGGTGAGGATGGAAGGATGTATGTGTGTTTGTCAAGTTCGAAGGAAGGTTTGAGCCAGATCAAAGGTTTGGTTTCAGAATTAGGATTTGTGTGTTTGAGTGAGGAAGGTCTATGGATTGGAAATTAGATTTAAAATAAGGGTATTTTTGTCCAATAATATATGCATGTGAGAAGCACATGGGGACTTAACGAGTTTGGCTGGAACAAAAGGGCTTCTTTGCACAGATTGGTAAGTATAGGGGTCGCGTTGCACAAATTGAAAACTCAGGTCTAAATTGCACAAGAGAAAAAGTACAAGGGGTAAAACACTTTTTTCCCTTTAATTAATTATACATTAAACAGCTCAACGAATTACTGTGACACTTGACATCTGATGGTAGTTCTATTTCCAACTACCAATGAATTACAGCCTTTAAGAAGTTCAGTCAAATCTTCGTTTGCTCTTTCTCCTTTTCTTCATGGATGCATCTTTATACTTTTTGCTTTGAAATGGTCAATTTTTTGCTATATCTCATGAGTTAGTTGTCCTTGTCTTGCTATATCTCAAACTCGTTTTGCTTACAATTTCATTTTTTAAATAATTATTTTGTATCAGCATAGTCTTCTGTAAAAACTATTGAATTAAGTTGATATAAAACAATTAAGTTGATACAAGATTTATAAATTTAGAAGGGTAAAACATACTTACCTCCCTTGAGTTATTAAGAAATGACACTCCAACCCATTTGAAATATCACGCATGATCTTATTTTTTCACTTGAAAGGATTCATTCCGACATTACCACTAGCCAGAGATATCACCCGGAAAAGTTTGGGCCACAGAAAAATGAGATCACGACCAAATTGAATCTCTCATTTATTTATTATTATATATTTTAAATAGAGATAAGTACATTGCGTATCTATAGCTATAATAAAAGGTAACAACCAACAAGACTCACACTAGAGAGAAAGTAACATAAAATTAAGTGCAGGATTATTATGTTTCCCTTTTCTAATTGAAACGGACTCCATCATGAAGTGAGGGATCATAAACTGGGAACCAAGCACAATTCATTTTTCCTTGAGGTTGCTAACCCAAAGCGTTCTGACATGTCCAAATCCTTGGGCTTCATCCCATTTGGGAGTTCCCAATTGAAGTGATATAGTAATAGAGCCAAAGGGAGCATAATGCTAGCTAAACCAAATGTCATGCCTGGGCATATTCTCCTCCCCCCAAACGGAAAATACTCAAAGTTACTGGTTTTGAAATTCAAAGAAATGCCATCGAACCTCTCCGGCATAAATTTCTCAGCATTAGGCCAATATTGTGGATCTCTTGCAACTGCCCACATGTTCACCAAGACTCTAGTCTTGACGGGTATGTCATACCCATCAATGATGGTATGCTCACCACATTCTCTTGGGAGTAACAAAGGAGCAGGAGCGTGTAATCGCAGTGTCTCTTTTATCACCAATTTTAGGTAACTAAGCTGCTCAAGATCACTTTCATGGATTATTTCCTTTCCTTTGAATGCTTGTCTTAACTCCACTTGTGCCTTCTCCCTTACTTTTGGGTTTCTAATCATTTCTGACATAGCCCACTCTAATGTTGATGATGAAGCATCAGTTTCGGCAACAAATATGTCCTGGATAAACAATTGTGATATTTTTTAGACCTTGGTAAAATCAAAACATCATGATTTGTGTGTACTTAAAAAATGATGATTTGTTAAAAGAATAGAGAATGCAACAATCCACTACTCCAGAAACAAAGGGAGATTCTCATGTGCAGATGGAAGAGTTATCTGTAGCATGAAGATGAGGTGGATCAATTGGTGAAGTACATGTGTAAGTGGGGGTCAATAGAAAGTTGTAAATCTATGCGTAAATGTTGTAAACCTATGTGAATAATAGAACTCTTAAGGAAGATGAATAGAAAAAGTGTAAACTTTATCTGAAAGTTATAAATCAATTAATAAAATATTGTAAACGTATGCTTAAAAGTTGTAAACCTTATCTGAAAAGAAAGGTGAAAAAAAAGTTGTAAACCATGAAAAATTGTAAACCATTGAATAAAATATTGTAAACATATGCTTAGAAGTTGTAAACCTATGTGAACGATAAAAACATTCCTATACCTCTTAACCAAGGTGACCAAGGTGAGTACATAAAAAAAAAAGTTGTAAACATTGTATGAAAAGTTGTAAATCATTGAGTAAAATGTTATAAACATGTGCCTAAAAGTTGTAAATCACATATTTTCATCCTATAGATAACTCATTCATCTGCACATGAGCAAACACCAGAAGGAAACAATGTAGCAATCAGCAAAAAACTATTCAGATGGTAACAATTTCCTGCAAAATTAAAATATATACGTAAACCATGCAATTTATTAAAATTAGATTCTGGTCATTGAATTCTCAGTTAGCTCTATAACATATGTTTAGGAGGTACCTCTGGAAAGGAAAGGGGCAGATAATTTTTTACTTTAACAATAAACCTTGTTTGTTAATTGTTACTATAAAAATAAGGAAGAAATTGTATTTTACCCTCCTAAGCTATAAGTCATATACATTTCAGATCCTAAATTTTAAAAATGTGTAATTTGACCTCTTGATTTTTCTTGAATGTATAAATTGATCCTTCTGTGAATATTTTTTTTTGTGAATTTTTAATAAAAATATCATGAATTTAAGAAAATTTAGGATATCAAATTGCACAATTAGGAAAGTTCAGAGATTCAATTTACACATGTTCCAAAGTTCAGGGATATATTACATTTACGTTGGCTAAAATACACATTTATAAAAGTTTAAGGGATTGATTTGCACATTTTAAAAATTTATGGACTAAAATACCCATGATCTATAATTTAGTAGTAAAGTGTAATTTTTCCAAATAAATAATTATAAAACCTCGTTTATTATCTTATTTTTGTATAACTCCCTAAATTTAAATGAAAAATATATCCTTCTTCTCTTTAAAATTCTCCACCCAAACATGTACCTTAAATAATTTAAGTAATTTAGAGTCAGTTCATGCAAAGCCACTTTCAAACTTAATTATTTGATTCGTAAAAATTAACTAATTAATGCAACACAAATTGTTTCAATGATATATTCATATAGTATATGATAACTTTATATGTATAAAGTAGAAAGTATTTAAAAAGCAGATTTCCTTAAATATATTAGCACACCCTTAAATAATGTAGTTCCACATTCAAACTCATAAACACATTTTGTAAAAAGTCATACAAATAATATTACAAAAAATTTTGTATAGCCACAATTCTATTCCATCACATTTCACTCAAAATAAAATGAGTGAGTAACATACAATGATGGATTCAGAAAATTTAAATAATGGAACGTGAATAATATATAAATATAATAAGAAGCGAACTAGGTTATATTTTATTATTTTATTTCTTTTAAAGTTAATATGAGATTAAACTCAATAAAATAACAATAACAAATTTACATATATCTATATAACTAATAAACAAATTTCAAAATATTTAGGCGGCATACGCATCCCACCCCACAAGGTGGTTCCGTCCCTGGATATATAAACAAATGAGCGGAAAAAAGTTAGTGCATATTCAAATATAAAATAGTGAGATTTACTTTTCTAAAGTATGTTTAAATACTCTCTGTTAGAACCATATATGCAAATGAGGTAGGGACAGAAACATAGGATAGAGTAAATATGCAGTCTATTCAGGAAGAGTCAAAGACAGAGTAATATTGCAGCATTAATTTACTAACAAAAATGACAGCTTTGGTGTTTCTGATTGTTATCTCGTTCTCGAGACCGCCACTTTGTTGGACTCTCAAAAGAACATCAACAAGATCTACTTCCTCCTCTGCGTCAGCCCCGCCTTCTCGTTCGCGTGTCTGCTTTTCTTGATGCTCCGCGATAATATTTCCTAAGATCTTGTCAGACTTCTGATGCAACCTGTCCACTCTGGATTTCATCCCAGTGATGTAATACAGAGGTTTGAACGAAGGGAACAAATCAGCCAGGTTAAACCCCCCAGCCATTTCTATAGCTTTTTTAGCCACATGTACAAACTCAGCACGGTCCTTGGATTTGTCACCAAATGCTGCCCTCGAGACATAGGCGCTTATGAATGAGGAAATCCTGCTACCGAGATTGATTGGTGAGCCTACGGATTCTCGAATTGATTCTATGAGTTTTGCTGCCTCTTCTTCTCTGAGAGAAGAGAAAGACTGAACCCTCCTGGAACTCAGAAGCTCTAGCATGCATATTTTCCTCAGTTGTCTCCAGTGATCACCATACGGAGCAAAAACCAGGTCTGATGGCCCATATGCCAAAGTTTTAGCAACAAGAAGTTGGGGTCTCTGCACGAAAGCAAGATCATGGGTTTTCATTATCTCCTTGGCCAGCCTTGGGGAGGTCACAACTACTGTAGAAATTTCACCAAGTTTTAGGTGCATGAGGGGCCCATATTTCTTGGCGAGTTTGTGGAGAGAACGGTGTGGAAGTGAACCTGCTGCTGCCAGTTGATGGAGGTTCCCAATGATAGGTAACCTGTTAGGGCCAGGGGGCAGTTTGGTTTTTGGCTTGTAATAATTTGCAAGCCAATGCAAGAATATGAGCAGAGAAAAGGTAATAGCCAAGAAGAGCAATTGAGATTCCATGGCTTAAAGGTGAAGGGATTCAAGTCAGGTGCTTGTACCGTTTGCTTAGATGTTGGTTCTTATTTATAGAGTGCGTAAACCTATACGACGACAAATATCTATGCATCTTATTTCAACGAGGAAAATGAATTTCAACCGCTTATTTATTGGATCGTATCAACACTTAATTTATTATCCTTAAATTTTGTCTAATCTCTACTTAAAAATATAAAAATTGATTTTTTACTTTTAAATTTGAGGAGTGCCACTCCCATTAGTCTAATATCACTCTCATTTACTCAACTTTATTTGATTTACCTGAAGTGTCCTTTCATTCTCTTGTAATTAAAATATTATCAATGATTATTTTTAATTTTAATAAACCTCAATATTGTCAATTTTTAAAACAGTTTTTTTAATAGAGTTAATTTCTATATATTAACAATATAAAAATTTTACATTACCATCCAACCATATATTGTCAAATAAAACAAAAAAGGTGTTTAGATCTCACATCACTACTTAAAAAGTTAAGTAAATAGGACGATTTAATTAAATGACAATGTAAAAAAATTTACATTGTCGATGTATTAAAATTAAACTTTTTTTAATATACAACTCCTTGTTTTTGTTACTTAAAAAAAATCCATTTTTGCTATTTCTTTCATAGCACATATTAAATTTAATTTCTCACATCGAAATAAAAAATACATGATTATGTTTTAAAATAGTAACATATAATGACCTTTTTTTAATTAGTGTAACATTTTATAATTTTCTATTTTACATAACATATAATATTTTATTATTTATTATTTTAAATTGTATAGAAATATCATGAAAAATTATATACTAAGAAGAAGAGTGGATGAATGGAAACTATAGTGATAGTTCTATTCATTTCTAGACAAGGAGCGCTAGAGCAAAATGCGAATTTCACATGAACATTTATTATAGAAAAAGGAAAAAATTAAGCTAATATTTAATTTTTTTTAGGAAAAATAATTTATTTTAAGAGATTCACCAAAGGTCAATTATATTTCTCTTTCTTCTATTTTACACGACATATTTTCATTTCTCATTATATTTATATATAATATTAAAACAAAAAGAATAAAATATTGTCTGCTACGTAATTTTATAAAAAAATTGTATGTTGTGTGAAATAGAAAAGTTTAAAAATATTGTTATACAAAAGAAGTCACTTGTATCATTTTAAAACATAATTATATTTTTATTCTAGTGTAATAAATTATATTTAATATATGTACAGTAAAAGAATGTGCACAAGTTGAATTTTTTTACAAATAAAAAAATCACAAAAATGAAAGTAACAGGCTAACAGCAAATATTTTATAAAGTTAATAATATTGAGGTTATTATATTGAAAAGTAACAACAAATAATATTTTAATGATAAAAGAAAATAAAAAGATATTCTAGTTAAATTAAACGAAATTTAAGTTAGTGGGAGTAGCAATAATAAAATTGGGAGTGACAATAGTCGTTCCCTAATATCTGATTGGATGTAGAAATAGCACCACCCTTTTAATAATCTCTTTTTTTTGTTATATTTTCAATAATCTAGTTTGCTTTTTTATTTCTTCCTTTCTTTCTTTCAGTAGAGTGCAAGCTCCATGTTTTTTTTTTAAATCACTTGGTATTTGGTCCACTGGCCATTTGCAGAGGCCCTATCAACTAGACGTTGCTTAAAGGATCTACCGCCTCATCTAAGAGTGAAAGTAGGCTAGGCTGCTAGGGGTTTTAGCCTCACCTACATTCAACTTATTTAGGTCTAACCTATTTATTAAATAAATTAGGCTAAATCTTCTCAAAAGGTCTTTTTAGCTAATCAAGTCAGGGTTCAAGCAATAAAAATAGTTTATTGGGCATAATAGATTGACCTACTTAGATTATTATTATTATTATTATTATTATTATTTAAATATTTAATGATAATAGAAATATTTTAATCTATTTAAAAATATATTTTTAATTTACTTAAGTCTTTTAGTCTTTTTTAAAATATTTTTTTGACATATTTAGTAGTATTTTGACTTATTTAAAAATGGATGTTTTGATTTTTTTTTAAATATTTTATAACTAAATAGGACTATAAATAGGCTTTCAAGTTAGGCTTTCAAGTTAGGCAAGACTTTTAGAAAGGTAAGCTAAAGTTATAAAAAAGACATATGTCAAGTAATAGGCTCAAGATCAAGTTTTTCTTTTGAAAATACAGGTCTAGTCTATTTAAATTAAAGTATAGCCTAGCTCGACCTATCTCCACCACTATCACTAGACCAATCAAAGTCGGGCTATGGTTCGTGCTTTAATTCAACAATTAATCACTTGGTTTACCGATTCCTACCACTTGAAAAGATGTGAATGCAAATCATACTTGAAATACAATATGGAAGGACATGAATAGATGATGAAAAATGTCATTTATACTCATAGTGTGTGAACATCGTGTTGACTTACACCCTATTTATCATTGGATGGAGTGTGGACCATACTTGAATAGGATCTATACCCTATCTAATGGTGGATAAAATGTGAGTTGACATGTTCTATACAAAATAAGTACAAATAACACAACTAATAGAAGACACTACGAAAAAGGTAAATTATGGTGTTTTTTTTAATTGTGGGTTATAACCGTCGCTTTTCATTGTAATGAGGGTTATCAAAACACCACCGCAATCACCCTATATAACCACCACAATTTTCAATGAAATATTTTAAAAATATTAATTAAAACGGTTTGAAACCGCCACAATATGCGATGAAATACTTTTGAAAAATTATTTAATACAGTTTGAAACCGCTGTAAATTGCTATGAAATATTTTGAAAAAACTATTTAGACTTAACTTTTATTTTAGTCCCTGACTTTTCACTCATGAGTCATTTTAGTTCCTGACTTTTAAAACGAGTCAAATTAGTTCCCAATATTATAAAATGTAAGTCAAGTTAGTCCATTATTCCACTTTTATTTAACATTTTATCAATTAAATGATGATATGTAATGTTAAGTAATATCTTATTATATCATGTGTCATCTAAGTAGAATGAAATTTAAAATAACTTATTTTGATATCTAAAATTATACAAAATGAATCACTTTATGACTTAGAATGAATATTTAAATGACTTATTTGGTATAATTTTTAAACATCAAAATGAGTCATTTTAAACTTTATTCTACTTCAGATGACATATAGTATGTGAATGTATCATTTAAGGTTATCAATCATCATTTAATTGATAGAATATTAAGTAAGATTGGGTTGAGGATTAAAATGACTCACTTTTTACAATGTTGAGGGACTAATTTGACTCATTTTAAAAGTTAGGAATTAAAATGACTCAAGAGTGAAAAGTTAAGACTAAAATGAACATTAACTCAACTATTTATTACGACAATTTTAAACCACCCTAATTGCAGCATGGTGCGAGCTCGCTACCCACAACAAATTAAAAATAATTTTAGTGACTGAATTGCACAAAAAATGTAGCAAGGGTGCGATCCAGGCCGTCTTACGTGGAAGTGTTGTAATTGATTCCGAAAAATGGGGTTTTAAGAATTGTTGAAAGCCAATTAAATTAAGAAGAAAAAATTACCTGCACAAAGGTTCCTTCGGATTAAAATTGTTCACTCATAGATTAGAAAGATAAAATCGTGGTGGTGGTTGCTTCCATTAAAATGTTAACACACAACAATGGCATAATTCTACTTAATGGATATACAATCGCATTCCCGCTAAGAGTTTGGCTAACACAGGAACTAGTAATTCACTAACATGATTCTATGAATCTATGTCAGTCTAACTACCAATTATAGCAACCTAATTCCCAACGAAATTAATTCCAATACCTTACCCAATGGACAAAAATCACATAAAAGGACAACTCTTTAAAATAAAATTGTGATAATCAACACAACCAATATTTAAAAGAGATGACAAAGAGAAAGGAAAACCAACCACAAATTGCGAAAAAGTCACAAGAATCTCGTGAATAATTTCAATCTTCAGTTACCCTTGTGCACGATAAGGAATTACTCCTCCATAGGGGGAGTTTCACAATCAATGTTGAAGAAAACGACAAAATTATAGTCATAAAACACTATAAATCAACAGTATTTGTGAACCCTAAACCTAGAGAGAGGGAGAGAGAAAGTCCTAGAGAGAGAGAATGTTTGAAAACTAAAACTCCAACCAGGTTACAAGTGGTCCCTGCTTGAAAAAGTGTGCCAGCGTCGTAACTGCTCCTCCAAGAAAAGGGCCCAAAATTAGACCCAAAACGGATTAGCAAGCTAAAACAAAGTAACCGCGTGAGCGCTGAGCGCTTCCAGAACGGGTGCCACACTCTCAAGTCACTATTGCAGCGCTCACCGAATAGTTAGCTCCTATATCTTTTCTTCCTTTCAGCTCAGCTCCTTCTAGAGTTCCCAATCTTTCCGTTGATGTGTTGTACACAATCTACTGCTCCTATATAGAAAAAACTATCCTGGAAGAGATGAGTTAATTGCAACAAGGATTACTTTTCTAATTATTCCCAAAAATGGTGCAATAGTCACTGATTCCTTAAAATTGTGTAATGAGGTGCAAGTTAAGAATCACTATCATTTCCCTCCATAACACATCAAAAACTCATGCAAAAAGCCAATGTATAGAAGTTAAATAAGTGGCATAAATGCCCTTATCACAACACCAATTTAAAAAAAAAATGTTCCAATTATCATACAAAATAGTTTAATGAAACCAACTTCAATTTCATATTAAGCGAACTAGATAAAGTAAAATAATCAAACATGGATCAAGACACATTTTAAGTACCAAAATGATTGCTAGCTTTAATTACTTCAAGAATAAGAGTTTTCACTATTCCAATCTATAGAGGCAACGGAAAGAACATTAACGCCTAATAAAATATAGCACATAAAACTCCATAAATAAAAGAATGTGGATACAAACAATAAACATATTATGGCGGTTTCAAAGAACCGTCCTAATTTAACCACCACAATAAATATAATTTTCTGTAGTGAGATATTACAATTTTAAAAAATTATAGGATAAAATACGCCTATAGCATAATATATAAATCTAGTATAAAATGAATATAAACCACAAATTTTAAATAAAAACAAAAATTAATAATTATAATAAATTATTGTAAATATTATAAAAATGCACTTATCTATTTGATTGTTATGAAACTCTCACTTATACAAATATATTTTGTAAAATATGATCAAAGTAAAAGCTTAAAAAATATAATTAAGAGTATCCCAAAGTATTTGTAAAATATTTGACACAATACATATCTAACACAAACCAGAAAACTATTTAAAAGTAGTTATACTTCTTCTGTTAGAAGAATAAAAACTATATTTAAGCATTGTAAATATTTTGATTTTTTTACGAAAGTTATTTTAAATTTGCATTCGAGAACTACTGTAAACTTCAAATTTTGGTAATAATTTCTAACGTTTAAAAACAAATGTATTGTACCAAAAAAAATGTATTATGTGTTACATATTTGAGTTTTTTTTTTATAGTTATAAAAGACTCAACTTTAAAAGAGAGGAGCAAGAGTAGATCAAACTCCCAGAAGAAATATAGAATAGAAAAACAACACAATTCAAAACATGACAAAACCTATCACATAAAACATCAAAAGGTACAAATAACAGGATTTGGTACACAAAAAAAGAAAGAAAGAGAAGATACAAATTGTAAGGTATAAGGGCCGGTATGAAGTGTAAGGAAAGCCTAGAGAAATTAGAGAGATGAATGTAACTAAATATTGTGATTTGTATTGAATAAGACTAATTACTTAGAGTTTAGGTATTTATATATGAGCTTAGAGTAGTTTAGCTTCACTAACTCTTCACCAATTCTGCTACAAATTTGATATAGTGCTAACTAACTCTCAACTAACTTGAGAGTGATAGCTCAAAGTCAAGGCTTGAGCATCCTCATAGAGTTTGAAACTCTTCACATTATGAACATAAAACCTTGCACGAAACTCAATACAAGAAGCACCTTTGAGGATGGTGGTCTTCACTAATATTTGAACCACGCAATGGAAAATGCACCTACTAGTTGGAGCCTCAATCCATGGCATAAAAACAGAATCATTGAAAGAAACTAAAATGAGTCAAAGATAATAACACAAGCTACCAAAAAAAATGAGTTTATTTTTTGTGGTCTATAAATATTTTATATCATTATTTATATTAAAAATTAAAATATATTTTAAAATTGATGGATAAGACGAAAAAGATGGTTTGGTGTAGAATTAGAGAATACTAAAATTGGAATAATTGTATTGAAAATTAATTAACGACACATTAACTATCATGACTTCAAAGAAATTATATGGCCTTTAATATGAGATAATAATCTATCTGAATTACTAGTAACGTGGCTTTAAATTACCTGAATCAATATAATATTTTCTTATTTCGTTAAATCTCATTATTGGCAATTCTAATGTAACTATGAAATTGGTATTTTGACATCACTTTTTGAGACATCATGTTTGGAGGAGAAAACTTATATGCACCAGAGTAAGAGAAAACATTTATTTTTATCTATTTATCATCAAACATATCAATTTTGTTGGCGTTATTATTTCTTATTTTTACATTTTTAATATATTAGCTTATTTGTCAATTAATAAATAAAGTAAAGTAAATATTTTATATGTCTTGCTGAAGAACACTTAAGAATTTGTCCCGCTAGTTTGAGATTTGTTACGTGTTATGGGACAAGGTTTGCAGATGCACAATATGAGTCACTGTACAATATGGAATCGCCCTTTGAGGTTCTGGAGTTTACAAGTCATCGTGGAGGCATTTTATTATTTTCTTTAATTTTTGGTGTAATTACTTGCTTAGACGTTCTTTGGTACAATTTTTGTGTATCTGGATCATTTCGTTATATATATATTTCCAACATAATCTACCTTGTCTCCTTAATAGTAATATTAATTATATTATATAGGGTGTCTACGTGGATTAGCACTGCCAATCTTTTCATATTATTGTTATCATTATTATTATTTAAAATTATTAGGGATGACCTCATGGAAATATTATGTGGATCTCAATGTGGGGATGAGGATGGGGTAAAAGTCCCCTTTTGGATATTATGCATCCCTAAGGATATTCGCCTCTAAGATATATTGATAATTTTAAAACAATGTTTGAGGATATTGATGTTGAGGATGTTGGAATAAGACTTTATTTTCATACTAGATTTCTATTAGCTTTTATGGTTTTTAATTAGTTTATGTATTCTTTTTGTATGCAAGTGGAACTCAAGCTCAAGCATGAAGATTATGAATAGAGATGGGGAATCCACAAACCAACCCGTTTAACTCACAACCCACACAAAATGGACCAGAAAATTTTTAACTCACCAAAACTTTCTGAGCCTAGCCCGCAGGCTTCTAGCCCGCTTAACTCGCATAAAATGTTTTAGTCTTATGTAGTCCACTATTCAGTTTCATCCCAAGCCTAGGAGCTTAGTGGCCCATGAACCATGTAGTAAAGACTATAGGCACCACACTAGGGTTGAGGTCATGGGGATCTTCATTATGCATTCTTCAATCTCAATTCTCACTCTCTCATACCTCAGTTTCACTATTCTTCACGGCGGTGCCATCTCTCTCTCTCAACTCACCCACTTTGCCACCGGCCACCACCTCCTCCAGCGGTCCAACCTTCCACCACCTCAAGCCCTCACTCAACTCCAGTGGTCCAACTCTCTCTCCCTCACTTAAGCATCCTTGCGGCCTCGCCACTCACGGCCTCGTGGTCTCGCCGAGCTCTGCCACTCAGATCTCACTTTTTCACTCTCGTCTCTTGCCACCAAGCCACTCCACCGTGCCCCATGCTGCCGCTCCGCAGGGATCTCATGGGTTGTTGTGTCGAGCGCCTCTAGGAGACTTCTACGGACGCCTCCCGCGCTATTGAGAGAACAACATTCGCACCTTTGCCATGGGAATGGAAGGTCATGGAAGAATCTCCTCAGCAACGCTGTATTGCTTCTCCTGTTTCGCAAAATGAGTGCTTCATCTAGCAATTCTAGTTGATATCTGATTTGGTAGCTTCTGCAAGTCTCACAATGTTGTCTCCACATCAAAAAATTTAGCAGCTAGATCTTGAATGCTTCCTTCTAACTCATGAAGTTATTTGTGTAGTGAAGTGCTCATAATTTCCTAGCAAAAGACATTGACTTCACATGGTTGTGGTCTACAAGGTAACTTAAAAAATTCGTAAAAGCTAAATGTCTAGTTGGCTTTGCACTAACTTTTTATTTTAAATTCTTCTTTTGGAAGATGTAACTAATTTACAAGTGGTGGAAATGATTCTGGCTGGCCACTATAGTGAAATGAAGGAGGTGTAACCAGCAAAAGTGATAGGTGATAGGTCTCTAGGAGTAAAAAAAGTAAAATAAAAAATAAAAAGAAAAAAGCTGGTAGGCGGGTTGGTTTGTGATTTGGTGTTCAGGCTAAAAATGTGAATAGTATGCGGACTGGTCCGCGACTTACGGGCTTAGGCAGGGTGGACACAGACTAGGTAAAAGGCCAATCCATTTATGAAATGAACTGGGCTAAGCGGTCCGCATACCCAGCTCTAATTATGAATATGTTTAGTTTTTATTAATGATGTTTAGTATTAGATTCTGTCAATTTCATTGCTTGTTTATTATGATGTTTAGTATGACATTCTGTCAATTTCATTGCTTGTTTATTATGATATACTACAAAATATTTCATTTTTTGATCATTTTTGTGAATTTGATTACAATCTATAGAACTTAAATTTGATATCATATATACATTATTTTACACTATAAAATAACATATGAAACATCATTTGTATTTCAATAATAATTTGGTGATTTATGTGTGTAGATAGTATGAAAAAAGTTCTAATTTGAAACTTTTTTGCTTATTTTTGTTATGTCTCACATCAATCAAGCATGTGACCAACATAGTTTTAGTGATAATCAAGAACCAGATGTAGTCAACTCTAAAATTTATTGCAAATTGTGAAGGGGCATTGAGAAGGCTATTTTTGTCCCTATGTGGTAATAACTCTTATATACGACTAATAATAACTCTCACCTTATTTCTTTAAAGTTTCTCATAAATGCATATAACTTATGGGGTTGTGCTCATTACAAATGTCATAGGTCAAGATGTTAAGCCCATCGAATTCTAGGAGTACTTATTGGATCAAGCGTTTACTACCAGGCTAAAAGTTATAGCTATTAGCAAAGACGCAACTTTATTTCCTTAAAGGGACTACATCCATTCCAGACGTCATGGGTTGAAATGTTGGGCCAAGATGTTAAGCACATTAAATCTTAAGGGTGATGCTAGCCAAATAAAGCTAACAAACTCTTAGGGTATTTGCTTGAGGGGTAATAATAAAGATAAAATTTTCATTAATGAATTTTATATATAAAATTATAGATGAAGTTCATGCATGAGAATTTCACTATCATGTGTACTTTCTAATCAAACATACCTTAAATCTTTATCTTTAGATCGTTGTTTTTTCCTTTTTGTCAAAAAAATATTTCTTGTTATTAGTGTATGCATCTTGAGTTTTTTACCAATATAAAATAAATAAATTCATATATTATATATACACCCTGATATCAAAAGTATTACACATTTGTCTTATTTTTATTTTAATAGAAATCGATTTAAACCGATTTCATGTCAAAATAACTTTAGGGATGTGCATTTACTCACAAATCGGCTTAAATCGATTTGGTACAAATTAAATCGATTCCTGTAGCATCTCAATGCGTGTTAGAGTGGGTCAAAAATCGGTTCAAGCCGATTCTAAAATCAATTCAAATCGATTTCTGACTCATTCTACACGCACTGACATGCTACAGTAATGGTGGTAAAAATCGGTTCAAGCCGATTCTAAAATCTGTTCAAGCCAATTTCTGACTCATTATGACCCACTCTGACACGCATGACATGTGTAAAGTGTAATCGCTTTAAACCATTTGACAGTTTCAGAATTCATAATCGGGTCAAATCGATTTGAAAATGTGTAAACAATTATATAAAGATCGCTCCATGGGCATTCAGTAGAAGGAAATAGAAAAAAAAAAGAGTGGTTACAAAAGAAATTGAGTGACAATATGGCAGAGTATAGTGTAAATATTCTTGTTCATTTTAATGGAGAGATTGTAAACATAGTAGAGGGTGAGATATTCGTAAGTGACAATCATGCTTGGTTGGTTGTCAGTCCACTTATTAGTTTGTTAGAGTTACAAAGTAGAATACTAGAAGAGTTTGATGGAAACAACAAGCAAATTTCAAAGATATTTTATAGGATGCCGATCGATATTGGGCCAAATGGGATCCGATATAGGAGGTTTTGAATTCGGAAAGATGAGCACGTAAGTCACATGTTTTCTTATTTTCACTCATTTTTCGATGTTCGTAGAATAGATCTATTTGTCGAACTCCAAGATGGTCCTTTCAGCTCTGGTAGGTCAGATGTAGGTTCATCATCATTTATGGCAGCACATCATGCATCCTTGTCTTTTGAAGTGTCCGTGATCATGAGCAAAGTTTACATGCAGTGGATGAAGATTTGAATTCTATAAGCTTTGCACATCTTTCAAGGCAAGTCGAAGAGCCATTACTATTAAATCCCCCACCATTAGCAATTTCTAGTCCAGTTAGGATTTTGATTTTGATGTTGATCATAGGGGTATCCATAATGAGGAAGAAGAGGAGCTTGATCGTCAGGAAATGATGATGATGATGATGAAGAGGATGAAGAGATATTTCATGTTCAAAACTTGGATAAAGAGTTCATGTCGCCACCTCAATCTCAGTCTCAGTCTCGAGAGCGTCCCAGTCACTATTCTCCGTTGATTTTGATGCAATGCCATCTGACTTAGTTGGTCTGTCTCAGGATCAGGTTTTGGAGGAGAAAATGATCTGGTAGTTGAACAAGTGTTTCGTAATAAAGAAGTGTTATTTGCTGTTAAACGTTACAACATTGAAGAGGCATCCAATACAAAGTTAATGATTTTGATCACATAAAGTTTCATTGCAAATGCGTAAAGTATGGGGATGGCTGTAATTGGATTATACGTGTGACACTTCACACAAAATTGCGACTATAGGAAGTTAGGAAACTCAACGAACCATATACATGTGCCTTTCCTGAGTCTTCGAATCAGCATGCCCAGATGGATTATCATATTATTTGTGCCCACATTTATCCATTGGTGCAAGTGAATCGACGATCGCCATCAAGTCACTGCAAGCATCAGGAGAGGCAGAGTTGAGGTTCAAGACAACATATAGAAAGGTGTGGCTAGCCAACAGAAAGTGATTGCCATGATTTATGGTGATTGGGAGCAATCATATAACGAGCTTCCTAAATGGTTCGGTAGGTTACTGTCTTATATGCCAGGAACTATTGTGCAGCTAGATTGGACCATTCTATGTGGGTGATGTTGTACATCAGAATTCCATTATGTTCCACCGTCTTTTCTGAGCACATCCACTGTGTATAAAGGCATTCAAATATTGCAAACGGCTTATTTCAATTGATGGCACTCACCTGTATGGCAAGTACAACAAACACTGATGGTAATTGCCCAAGATGGTAACTCAAACATTTTGCCAGTTGCATTTGTCGTGGTGGAGGGGGAGACAAAGGAAGCTTGGCCTTTTTCCTTGAGAAATCTCAAGCGCACGTGACGCCACAAGTAGGCAATCTTGTAATATCTAATAGACATCAAGCTATAAAAGCAGCTTTAGATGCATAGGGGAGTGGTTGGCATCCTCCATCAACGTATCACATATCCGTGCTCACCATATTGTGTCAAACTTCGCGTGTAATTCAAGAAAAAAGATGCCAAGAAGTTGCTAATGAATACTACATATGCAAAGAAGGAGCAAAATTTTTTGTATTGGTTTGGTGCATTGGGCAGGTGGATCCCCAATGTGCACGTGGGCTAACAAAATTCGCGAGAGAAGTGGGCATAGTATGCTGACAAGGGCCATTGATTCGGGCACATGACTACCAATTTGTTGGAGTGTATGAATGCTGTCATCAAAGGCATCCGCAATCTTCCTATTACAGCAATAGTAAAGTCCACTTACTTTCGTCTTATTAATGTTTTTGTTATAAAAGGGACAGAGGCAAAGGCCCAACTTGAAAGTGGATGAAAATTTTCATCCACTTTATTGAATGCAATTGAGCATAGCAGGCAATAGTTCGGCAATATAGGTGCCACTCTAATGAACGAGAGAGGTCGGTGTACTTGATATTTGAGCGAGATGACATTGGCAGTCGTGGTCTATAGGAATTCAGGGTGGATTTAACCAGGCGATGGTGTAACTGGAGACTTTCAAAAGCTGCACTATCCCCCCATCATGCCTTTGCTGCATGTGTCGATACCCCAGAGAGTGGACGTCTTTTATTCATGAAGTCTATACCATGGAGTCGGTGTTCAATGTTTACAAAACTGAGTTCTGTGCTATTGCTAATGAAGACATGTGGCCTCCGAACACAAGACCTACTTTAAGGCCGAATCCTATTGAAGCGGTTCTCGAGGTCGTCCAAGTTTCCATGAGGATTCGTAATAAAATGGATAAGGTTGACTCAAGCTGTCCAAATCATTGTGGCCTATGTCGTGACTAGGCCACACCAAATGATCATGCCCACAAGCTCCATCCTCTACCCAGCGTGGCTGAATCCATTGCATATTATGTGTAATATTTAGTTATGTTCTTGTTGTCTCATTGTCGTTGTGGACACTGTAGTGTTTTCGTCTTTCTTTGAAAAAAATTAGTATGCATGAATTTATATTTTGTGTAGTGGTAGTTTGTATTTCTCATTTTGCAAATGGCTTATTTTACTTCAATTTTAAATGTTTCAGTAATATGTTCAAGTTTTTGTGCAACCTTTAAAAAAACCCATAAGAAAAATAAGGGCCAAAAATTTTTTCTGTACCAAGTTTATATAAGTAATGGACTCCTTTGAAGGAAAAAGATCTTGTGTATTTCGGTCTAATACAAAAGGAGGCTTTTTTTTTTTGCGAACCAACAAAACCAGTTTTTGGGCCGAGTAAAAAAATTGATATAACTTTAACTTTGTTGTTATCTATCTTTATATAAATGCAACCACCTATTATATATAATTAAATTAAAATAAATAATTAAACCGCACAATCATAATTACCAGTCAACCAAAATAAGACATGGATTGCAAAGGCATAACCTTAACTAGTAAATCGAAGTACATAAAATAAAGTCCATAATCATCATAAGTACATAACAACAAACAAATCATAATCACTGATCCTCTTCCAGTGCGTCTAGGGGCGACAAAGTGACTCCCTGTGTGACAATGCCTGCGTATAATTTGTCGTAAGGTCTACATTGTCCTTGTCCCTTAGCATGCTCCTAGATTCAGTCCTGATCCTGTTCCTACTCCTAATCCTAATCCTGTCCCTCTCTGATCCTGTCCTGATTGTGCTCCTAATCTTGAACCCTCCTGATCTTGGTCCATCAATGGGCGATACACCTCATCTGAATCAAGGTGGGCCATCACCTGGGAATATTTGATGCTAACGGGGCTAAATGATAGTTGTCGAGCTATGTCACTCTATGATAAACCCGTAACAAACTCTGCGGGGCTATCCTGAGTCAATGGGTCGGAGATGAACTGGGCGAGGGACCGGTCATGAACTATTGCATGGGGTCCAGAAATTAAGGAGCCTGTCATGTCCTGATGGCTGGGGTTAGCCATAAGCCGCAAGGGGTCAAAATGGGGGCTTCCCATGAACTGTTGACTTGGGCCTATGACAAATTGCTGAGTGGGGTCGGACTAGGGCTTCCCATGAACTGGTAGCTGGCCCCTCCCATGAATTGCTGACCCAAACCTCCCATAGACTGTTGGGCCAAACTTCCCATGAATTGTTGGGCTAAACCTCCCATAACTGTTGGCTGGTCACTGGGTACATTGGTGATGGCTGGTATACCCGAAACCTTGAGGAGGTTGGCTGCAATCTGGTTGACTCTGCAAGAGCCTCTGGCTGACTTTGGCGGCTATGTCCTATCTGACGGCCGCATCATGCTAGGTCTGGCGGGGCCTGGCCGAGTTCGGCGACTTGGCCTGATTGAGACTGGCGGCCTGGCCTAGCTGAGTCCGCGGCTTGACCCTGGCTGAGTCCCCGAGCCCGGCCGTCCACGGGTCTAGGCTTGGCTTGGAGGCTGTGCATCATCTGCTTGAGGCTGATCATAATCATCCATATCTCCCTTATCAAAATCATCTAGGTCCGAAGCGTCCTGTCATTGTGTAGTACGTACCGACACATACTCAATGTGCTCTACCGCGTCGATCTGGGACATCTGGTGGTTGTGGGATATCTGATGCTGGTGGGGCTTGGCCTGCTGACCTTCTGCCAACTCCCTAAGTCTAGGATCATTAGGGGGTCCGTGACTGACAAAAACCTAGTCGCCACAGACAAGTACCACTCGAAGTACTCAACTGATGGTCGATCATTGTGGGCCAGTGGGTAATGAACTTGTCGGTCTCGATGTCCATCCCATGCACCATGCCATGGTGCATGATAGAGGCCACCATGGGTCTAGATCCCCTTGCCCATCCTTCGCGTGCAACCGATCAATGTTTAGCTAGGCATAGGGTATGTGCTGTCCGCAACTGAAGAACAACCCGATCAGCCTGGTGTCACTCAATCACAAAATGTATAAGAGCCGTAATTGATGCCCAAACGCAGCCTCCTCATAAATAAATGCAAGGGTCATAGCCCTAGCATCATCACGCTGTATGGAGTCCAGAAACTTCAATAATGGAGAATAATATATTACAATTTGAAATATAAACACCACTGAATAAACACTTCATGAGCATGGTGGAATTCAACTTACCCCATTAATATGAATCGCATCAATCTAATCCCTGATCCTCAATAGCTGCCCCGTATCGTGTTAGTTGTGCAAGTAAAACCCCTCCACCTGCAAACAAAAAAAAATTACCAGTGCTGTACATGGAAAAAAAATTTATAATAAAATAAATGTACCTTTGAGCTAGTGGAAAGCGATCGGACGCTCATGTTGGTATATAACTCGGGCATTCTACCATGCCCAAGACGTAGTAGCACCAAACACCCTCCAATCTCAGTGACATTGTATTTAGCACCACAGACATAGAGAGCGGTAAAGTGCTGAAGAACTGACCCGACTATATTGCCTTGTCTCTGCAAAGTTCTCCAAGAGTGGGAGCCACTTCAATTGACCCATGAACCCTAACTTATCCGAGAACAGGAACCCACCAAGTAGAACCATAATATATGCCCGAGTGTACCAGATAACTTAGCCTCATTAGCATTATCTCTCAAATTGCGGAATGTCGTTGTGAACCAAGGTAGGTTCACAGGAGATCCCAAGATGTGCTCTTGTGGGGACTGCACCAAGCAACTCGTGACTTAGTGTCCATATATTGCGGCCCCCATAAAATTTCTCCCATGCACCAATGCAACCACTCACAGTCGTCACACGCAACCCTATTTGTATTCTCATAATATTTATCCTATACAAATAAATTCCATAAATTCCTATAATCTAAACCAATTACACAATAACATCAATACTTTGGTAGAATGAAAAATCGATTTTGCAGGGTTAAGAATAACCCTATGTACCAAACTAGTTATGTTAAGTTATTCATATTACTTAACACCAATATTTTTATTTTATATCTACTTCTATTTTTCAAAAATACATTCTCAAACAAGTTTAGTGTTTGACTACTTTTAAACTTATTTTTAAAAACAATTATCCAAACAATATTTTTATTGTTTACCATTTAAAAACTCTTTTATCTAACAAACAGATTTTTTGTTTCTTTATTTTTAAAAATTGAATATAAAACATACTTTTAAAACTTTTTGAAAAACTAAAAAATTATAACAATTCCAAACAACCCATAAAGTTCACTAAATCTTATAATCTTTCAAAGCTAAATACTAATATATTAAATTATCTTATCCTATAAGACAAAGTGCAATCTATTCACTAAATACTTGTTTACACAAAAAAAAAGTACACTAGATAGCTGACTACATGTTAAATTATGTTCAGATTTTAGTCAAACGTATTATAATATTTTAAAATTACTAAGCCTACTGAAAAATTAATATATTAACAAATTTTAAGCTAAATAAATTAAATTCTGAACATAATAAACTAAGTAAAACAAACTACTAACCTGGTCTGCTAATCTTCCCGCAATGTGATCAACTGCATTCAAGCAATAAATAGTTTCAACTTCCATTTTTTACTTTAGTATCTTCAGTCTCACTAAAATACCACAATAGGAGGAAAATTTTCCTAAGAAGCTCCAAGCACTCTCGCTACAATGTGAATGGGATACGACTTCAGCCGATCTGTTTAAATAGCCAAAATTGATCAATAAATTGGTTTGAACCAATTTGCTCCTGTTATTGACATCTAGAAATCGGGTTGAAACGATTTTCAATGTACACTAGAAACCGATTATACATAGCTTCTGACGCAACCAATCACAAATCTGTTGAAACCGATTTGATTTAACAATAAATTGGCAGTGCGCAAATCGGTTTGTGTTGATTTGTGATATTTCAATTCCCAAAAAATCATTTGCTTCATAGAAATTAGTTTAACACGATTTCCATATAACCAAAAATAGGATATATGTATAATTCTTTTCAATTCGGGACATATATATAATATCACCTTTTTTATTTTATATATGTAACTTCCTCATGCGTCTTCTGGTAAAATGGAAAAATTTTCCTAGGTGTGAATATAATAGCTAGGATGTGACCAATTTGGAATTCCATTTTGAAAAAATAAAAATAAAAAACAGGCGGGAGAATTTTAGGTAGCTTGAATATCCTTAACGACAATGCTTAAAGAAAAAATGCTAACATATTATATATCCTGGCAGAGTTTTATCATTGCAGGCTCTAATTGAAACTAACTAATATAGAACAGTAATATATATAGAGAGTGGGAATTTGTTTACTTCGGTAGTAAGTATGTCATCTAATAACTTTTTTGGGGTATGAAATTGCATTAATCTAACTGTTAAATTTAAAATTATTACTAAGTAAATCAAATATATAAAGTTTCATACGATTTGAAATTGATTTGATGGTTTATCATTTCATTTTATTTTGACAGATAACATATTTTTAAAAATACTTATAAATATCAATTAATAGATTACATGATAATTATGTCCAATTTTTCTAAAATTTGACATGCTTGATAATCAATTTAATATAATATAAATCAATGGTCGGATTAATGAAATTTGATGTGAATAAAGAGTTATACAATGGAATAAGTGTTCAACACTTACTCTTGGAATAAACAAATATATATATATATATGTGTGTGTGTGTGTGTGGGCGCGTGCAACTCCAAACTATTGGTATTGGTCGGAAAATATTCAGTTGCAAATGGTATGCTAGTATTTTGTAAAATTAACAGAGAAATTTAGCTTAATAATAATCATCCTCCTAACGC
Organism: Dalbergia oliveri; assembly: GCA_030441495.1. Taxonomy (NCBI): domain Eukaryota; kingdom Viridiplantae; phylum Streptophyta; class Magnoliopsida; order Fabales; family Fabaceae; genus Dalbergia; species Dalbergia oliveri. Next base: position 9,004,549 of record JAMLFY010000004.1, read on the forward strand.
GTTCTGATTTAGAAAGGGTAATGTTTGGCTGTGGCTAGGTAGGTAGTCATAAAGATAAGGGAAAATGTTGCTGGTTGTGGTAGCTGGCTAGAAAAAGCAAAAGGAAGCGTAAAACGAGCACTCCATATTGGGAAAAGAACCCATGAAAGTCGCCGTTTAGCATTATACCATCCATCCCCGCGTTTTGAAACGGAACCCGTCGTTTATCACATTCAAATGAAGCACATTATTTGCATTACTCAATACACGTAATGAAGACTTGAAGACACGTTACGGAATGTTAATTTTATGAAATGAGAATCAAATAGATGACTGGTAATCAAAATGACTCGCTGATCCTATTTCATTTTTTTCTCTAAATTATCTATTTTCCAAAAAAAATTAGAAGGTGAAACCAAAGGCAGTATAAGGGGCTTAGTCATGGATATGTTTAGTTTAATAAGTTAACTATCTGTCAAAACAAAAGTCATAAGCAATATTTGAAAAAATAGTTTCTGATATAGGAGAAATAGTATATAATATACGAAAAATTGCAATATATTAGATAAAGTATATTTTAAAAACCAGCATGTGCTAGTTCTCAAATGACTTGCAACGTAGAGTAGAAACTAATGAAGACTCGAATTTTCTTTTGGTGTACTGAGGACTCGATATGAAATTTTGAATAATAAAAAAGGAAAAAAAAATTGACAGATAGTCAAAATTACTTCACCCGAATTCAAAATTGCTAAATAGCTCGAACAAAGTTTGGCATGAAAAGTGACCAATAAACAAGATGAACAAAAAAGACCATTCAAATCTGTAGGGAACTACTCATGTGGGGTGGAGTTTACAATCATACGGTTGATATAACTCCTATATACTAATTTGATTGATATTTTTGTGCCAATAATCATTTTCCTTTATTTAACAATCAATTTATGTGTGTAGGCTAGTTTTTAAGAATATATATATTTTGGGAGCGGCTATTACCCCTCCCATTTATCTATTGACACTCCCAATTTATTGTTTTCATTTGTAACTTTTCTAAAATACGCTTGATAAAAAATTTGTTTTATATTTAGCTAAACTTATATTTTCAAAACTTAATTGTTTTTATTTTTGTAAATTGCTACTTTGATATTTTAAATTGTTATTTAATAATTAATATTAAACATAAATATGAGTTTAACCATAGAAAAGAGTAGATATTGAATTATCTAAGATTTAAACATAAATGTTAATTCGTAATCAAAATAATTTTATATCCTTCAATAGGAAAAAAAATGAAAGCCAAATTTCTACTTGTACAACTGAAATTAAATTAGACAACGTTTCCAAAATTAGAGTTTGCAGTGGTAAATAGACTATTTGGCAATTAAAAAAATAACTTCGTATAAAACATAATAGTTATATTAGTTTATATAAAAATAATTGATTTAAAAATGAATAATGTTTAAAAGGTTATGTAATTACAGAAAACTAATTTGGAAAAAAATGTTACTGAATTATATATTAGTAATTTTTTTATATTTAATATTTATTATTACAATTATTAAATATAAATTTAAAATATCATAATAAAAATACATTATAAATATAAAATAGGTTTTTAATTAAAATCATTTAGAAATATCACAAATAAAAATAATAAATAAGAAGTGGTAATAAATAATTGAGATTCTACTATATAAAATTTAATTTAATTTTAAAAATAAAAATTAGCTAACTAAAATACATTTTTTAATCAAGGGTATCTTAGAAAAGTTATAAATGAAAGCAATAAATAGGGAGCCACTCCCATATATTTTAAGTCACAATTTAATCTTTGTAATCAACATTTGGCCTATAGTAAATGCATGACTTGAAATTAAAATTGGATTTGGATCCCCTCCTTTTCGTTTCAAATAGGAAATTGTTCTATTTACTTAATCTTGATCATTTATTGCTTTCATACACAAATCAAATGCTCACATTTAAACACTGCATAATAATAATATAGTCTCAAATTTATGATAAACTCTACATGTAGCAACATATCAATCATTCAAATTATAATTTAAAGTTAAAAATATATAAATATTATAAAAACATTCATTAAGATCATGTTATGTGTAAGATTCATCATAAACTCAAGTATGTATTAATATTTTTCTTAAACAACTCATCATTTAATACAATACATCTTTTAAATTACCCTTCAAGCAGGAAATAAAATTTTTTCATATTTTAAAATACAATTACAGAGCCTGTTCAATTTATTCCCTTTAAGATTCTCATTGTTGTGGTTTCAAAAATAGTGTTATTTTGTTTAAATAAGAGCCTTTAATTTGTGTGTGGGAACAATAAATAGCCAATATTAAACAAACAGGACAACTTCTTGTTTGAAGCGAAATGGAGAGATCCAAATCCATTAAAATTTTTAAAAAAAATTTACAAGGGATATGCAATTTCCCATAAATCCTCCATAAGATTATTCAACTTACAATATGGAAAAATCTCATTCTACTAAACATTAATTTGTGTGCCCAAACTGAATTAAAAAAAAAATTGTGTGCCAAAATAGACATAAATATTATAACATGCATATTCTATAACATTTGTCATGAATTCAAGTACAAGGTATAATCCAATCCAAAAGACTAATTAAAAACCTCTAGGCTTAATTAAAATACCACACTTAGATGGTATATATGATTCCCTCATATAGGATTTGTAACATTGTCATGCTATTTAAATGCGACCATCAACCATGGCAGCCACTTTAAGTGGCTTCATTTTGGTCCTTCTGATTATTTTTTATTGGATAGCTCATATTCTAGATAGTCTCCTCCGTAAGTTAACTTCTTATTGATGAAAACACCATTCTAATTAGAAACAAGGGATCCAACTCTTGAATAAAAATCACGTGCCATGTACTAGTAACTTAATACACGAAGTAGGTATTTTGAATTCGTTAGACACTCAACAGGTGTAATTGATCATGCACCCTGATAGGCAATTTGTTTGAAATGTTTTCCGTGAAAGTTCTTCAATGGAGTTGTTAAATATACGTGATAGGGAATTGACGAGGTGTATTCATTACATTAATTTGACGAGTCCATCCATTACGCGTATTAATTAGAACGATTTACGGGGTGTAATACATTACAGGAATAGTTTAACTCTGACAGTATGTTATGTTACACATCTTTTCTTTATGGTGGTTGACAAGCAACCAAGCAAGGCCATGATTAGAATAAAGAATGTTGCAGTATTTGATCGATATACGAAGCTGGGGCGGATGAACACGTTAATCAGTCGATTCAAGTCGCCGAGGAACCAATAAAATAGTCTTGTTCAGATTGTAAATTATGTGTTTGAATGGAGTAGCGGTAAAATTGTGAATGCCTTTTGACGTTTCAATGGATGAAGTTAAGTTGACCTTGATAAAAGGAATTTTATTTATTTTTATTTTATTATAAGTAATTTATTTGAATAGATGGTCCAAAAGTTACCAAGTGGCAAAATTTTCCACATAATGTTTCTTAAATATTATAATTATAATAATTATAATTACCAGTATAAGAATCTATGCAATACACGGCACAATATATAAATAATGTGTAATATATTTATGTAATAAATTATAATAATTAATTGTTAAAATTTGATTACATAATAAGTTTTTTAAAAGTTAGATTCATATTAACATACGGCAATACAGAATAATTCAAAGATTAATTATTCCAAAATTTTTTAGAATACAGTAATTGTCAAGAAAATGAAGGTACAACTTTTAAAGTATTATAAACAAAATAAGTGATTTATATATTTTTCTTATATAAGTGTAATTTATTTTATAAATTAATTTATTTCTCTCTCTCTTTTCTCTTTGCTCAATTTTCTAGTAAAATATATAACTATAAAAAAAATTATTGAATATAACAACACAGATTTAGCTGCGTAATTTGTTATAAAAGAATATCTTCTTCAAATTTGTCAGTAAGTAACAAATAATTAAAATAACATATTTTATTGCCATCACCCTCACCTTTATTTAGTCTCCTACTAATAATTTTTCTTAAAAAAAATATAAAGAAATAAACATTCCTTATAACAATGACTTATTGAAAGTGTAAGTATAGATACTTCTAAGCATAAGGATATATACTTCTACATTTTAACTAAGGATCGATTGATTTAAGAAAATTTCATTTATATTTCCTTCCCATTATCATCAAATATATAAAAAATATTCTATCATTTCTTCAAACTCTTAATAAACTATAGTTTTTCAAAAGAATTCTATAAAATCATCTGATGTAAAAATATAATTAAAAAAACCTTATTATTCCTATCACCATTGCCTTTATTTAGTCTCCTAGTAATGTGATTTTTTTAAAAAAAATTATAAAAAATGATTCCCTATAACTATGAATCATTGAAAGCTTAAGGATATATATATATATATATATATATATTTTAACTGAAGATTGATTGACCTAAGAAACTTCCATTTTACATTTTCTTTTTTATTTAGCATCCTATAAAAGTAATTTAAATAAAAAAATATATTTAAACAGTGATTTAGCTTGAATGATGAATTATTCAAAAGAATAACTTTTATCTGTAAAATAATAATATTAACTAAATAAATACAACAATTCATATTTCAAATAATAGTTCATTCCAAAAGTATAAAAACCATTGTATAAGATATAATTTTTAATTTTCAAATAAAGATCGAATAATTGAATTGTAAAAAAAAAATGAATAATACAAATAGATAAAGAAAATATTTTATAATAACTTTCAGATAAAAATTAAGATTTTTTTTCGTTATATGATTGGTTTATTTAACCCTAAAAATTAATATGATTGGTTTCTTACTAAAATATTAGAATTCTAAAGTGTGCTGGATAAACCATTTAAGGAGAAGTTGTCACTTGACAAAAATTTCCAAAAAATTATTCTTAAATATTATATGCGAAGATAGATATAGATATTCCCTCAATAACCGTTGTAAAAAATGTAAAAACAAATTCGAAACTTAAGACTTAGAAAATGAACATGTTAAATATGTATTTAATTTCATTTAGGTTCCTCACGGTTCATCAAATTTTCAATTTTGTCTCAATTTTTTTTATTTATATCCCTAATATTTTTAAAATGTTCCATTTTTTTCCTTTTAATAGAAAACATTCAAATTCTATCTAAAAAATTGATATAAATATCAAATTATAATATTAGGAAATCACAACAAAATATAAAATGCCATATTAAAATATTAGGGATTATAATAAAACATAAACTATATATCAAGTTACATTCATAATTTGAGTGTTATTTATGTTTTAAAAACATCGAGAATAACAAAAAAGAAGGATTAAATCAAAATTTTGATAAATGTAAGGACATAAATAAAAGTTTACCCATTTCTTATGTATATGTGATAATAATTTATATTATTGTAGATATATTTCAGTTTACATAGCATCTCATACAACATTTGCACAAATAACAAATTTTCCGTGCTATATATGTTCCGAGTAGGAAACACATTTGTAGACGTTAGGAGAAAGTTATGTTCCTGGGTCGCTGTCCTTAATTCTTCCTCTTTTCCTTTTTGGGTCGTTCCCACGGTTTCTTTTTTTACTTTAGAATAAAATTGACTTGGGCCATGTTGTTTGAGGGACAATGGGCTACACTGTTTTTTTCACAGGCCCCCCTTTTGAAAAATATCGTACGGGGTCTTCTTTTGTCGTCTTTTATTAACTTTACTTTTTTTAAAAAAAATTGATAAGAAGAAAAAGGAAAAAGATTAAGTTAAAATAAAAATGCAAAAATGTCTGAATTGTTTTCCTAATAAATTTCTTTTTTCGAGTTCAAACTCAACGTGTATTGGGTTTATTTAGTAACCTTTTAATGATGAAAAAATGATCTTTCACAAATTTTTATCCACGCAACTACATATGCAACTTCAAGTTTTAAAAGATATGTAAAGGTTTATCATATAACTCATGTTATCAAAAGTTGATCAATTTTTTCAAATTTCAAACTTTTCTCCTTTTTAAAAACTTTTTTTCCATAAATAAAATCAACCAGCATGCATTTATTTTCTAAAAAAAAACCTAAATAATTTTTAATTTCTTATTACATCAAAGGATATGTAGGAGTGCAACTCAAGCTAAAATTAATTTTTCTTAATTATTTTTGAAAAAATTATTTCTTTTAGAGAAAAATAAATTAGTCATAATTATTATTTAATTTGTGTATATAATAAATTTTTGGTAATCTTTACCAAAAAGTTTCTTCAATATAGTTTTTGCTTTTTAGTTGCTCTCATCCCGGTGCCTTTATGCATCTTATGACAACAATATAATGCTAACATGTACACTAGAACTGCTAAAATTGGATTTAATATTTTGACAGTAGAAAACATAAATATTTATTACACATTAAAAGGTAGAATACAATGTACCTCTATCTGTTAACTAGCTAGTCAAGGATAACAAGACTATCTTATTAGTCCCTCTCATGTGAGAATTTATTTCAACAATAAGAAGAAAGTAATACCAAAAATAAGTGCAACAGTATTACTTCATAGTTTTTTAAGTGTAGCATTACTTAGTGAGAAATATTATTTGACATTAAAAATTAGACATTCTATAAATGTAATACAGGAAACACAATCTTTGGTAATGCTGAAATTTGAGCCATAATAATTAAGATTTTGTGTTCTTTTATCCCCTCTCTAATATGTCTACAATGATGGTTGCTTTTTTTGTTGAGAAAGGGTGGGTTAGTCCAAAAGGCATAATCAGAGTAGTGCAAAATAAATATGTGGAAGCCTAAAGCAAAGATGATTCAGGAATTTATGTAATTCGGCTTAAAATTTACTTCCATATATAGGCAAATGCAACAAACAAATATCTCACTATGGAAATGTGATGGAAATATAAAAGGTGGACACACTCCACTCAATTCAAATTCCAAATACACCCATAATACCTCACAGGATTTTTCTCACTATGTATACTCTCAACTCATAAAAGAGAAGAACTTATAAGGAACAAATAATTCTACTCTATCATACTAAAAGGATGAGAGGATTTGGGGTTGTTGTGTGTTTTGAAGTACTACATCCGTGCTCTATTTATAGAGCCATTCATGACAAGATTTTCAAATATCATTTCGGTGCCGCTTGCACCTTTAGAAATTTTAGTCACTTTATTACATTTCCATGTGCACCAGGAAACTTGGTTGGACCTTTTGTCTATTGGCTAAAAATTCAAGCCACCCAAGTTTGACAAATCTCCACCTTGGCTTAATTTTTCATCCATTTTCAAGTTTCTAAAGTTGCTTTCTCCAATGTGCCCATATAGGCAAACTCACATATTGTAAATACCAATTAAGTCCAAGCAATGCTTGAACTTGGCAACAGTGATTGACTTTGTCAACATATCTGCTAGATTGTCTGATATACCAATCTTCTTTATTGTAATGGCACCTTGAGAAATAATCTCCGAATAAAATGATATCTAACATCAAAATGTTTGGTTCTCTCATGATACATTTGATTTTTGGTCAAATGTATGGCACTTTGGCTATCACAATAAATAGTTATAACATCTAGCTCCATGCCCAAATTGCTTACCAAATTCTTGAGTCAAATGGCTTCCTTCACCGCTTCTCCTCCTCCATGTATTTGGCTTCTGTGGTGGATAGTCAATAGCAGACCGTAAGGTCACTTTCCAACTAATTGCCCTAAATGAGAGCATGAAGACATATCCTGCAGAGATCTCCTTTTGTCAATATCTCGAGCATAATTAGAGTCCATATAACCAATAACACTACCACCAGTGTTAGAACTTTTGTCATATATTAAGCCAACATCCCCAGTACCTCTTTGATATCGAAGTATCCATTTCACCCTGCCAATGTATCTTGCCAGGATGCCCCATATATCTGCTAACAACACTAACGACATTTGAAATATCTGGTCTAGTGCATACCATTGCATACATTATGCTTCCAACTCACTAGCATAGGGAACATGTGACATCTGTTCCTCTTTTTGACTGTGGTGAATGTGCGGCTAATAATCTAAAATGAGCTGTCAATGGATTACTCAGACTTTGCATTTTGCATCCCAAAGTGCTCAAGTACTTTTTCAATATACTTTTTCTGAGACAAATATAATTTGCCAACACGCCAATCCCTATGAATTTTCATACCCAAAATCTTCTTAGCTTCACCCAAGTTTTTCATTTCAAATTCACCATTGAGTTGCTCCTTCAGCTTCTTGATCTCAGACATACTCTTAGCAGCAATGATCATGTCATCAACATAAAGCAACAAATAGAGAAGAACCATTTGAGAGCTTTCTGTGATAAACACAACAGTCATAGTCACTCTTTGAGTAATCGTGACTTAACATGAAAGTGTCAAATCATTTACACCAGCGAGGAGATTGCTTTAAGCCATATAATGACTTCTTTAAGAGACATACATGATCCTCCTTGCCTTGAACAATGAAACCTTCTGGTTGCTGCATGTAGATTTGTTCTTCAAGCTCACTATGAAGAAAGATGTCTTGACATCAAGTTATTCAAGCTCTAAGTCAAAGTGCAACCATAGCGAGCAACACCCGAATGAAGCTATGTCTTACAACAGGAGAAAATACTTCATTGAAGTCTATTCTTTCCTTTGGCTAAAACCTTTTGCAACTAAGCGTGCTTTATATCTAGCCTTCAACTTAGGGGATCCTTCCTTTTCTTGAAGATCCATTTGCAGCCAACGACTTTATGTCCTTTAGGTGGTTTCACCAACTCCCAAGTCTGGTTCTTATGAAAAAACTTCATCTCTTCACTCATTGCAACAATCCATTGTGCAGACTCTTCACTCGAGATAGCCTCATGATATGTAGTAGGATCTTCTGATTCACATCCTCTACCACTGATAATGCAAAATAGACTATATATATCTGCATGACCATACCTCTATGTTGGTTTTATTTGCATTTTTTCTTTGTCTCTAGTGAGGCTATAATGCCGCAACTGTTGTCTTGCATCTACAGCACAACAATATCTTGTTCCTATTCTTAAATGGGTTGATTAGATGTATCTTCTTGCATCCGCTTTGGTGGTTAGCTTTAAACTTTACCTGCTTGCTAACATCTTGGTCTCCTTTTATATCACCAACCTCCTTTTTTGAATGAAGCATGGATGATTCAATGAACTTGACATCTCTGTTGATTATGAATTTGGATGACCTAGGTTCTGTACACTATAATCTATAACCTTTCACCCCAGTTTGATATTTGAGAAATATGCATTTGATTGCCATTACTCAAGCTTTCCATCATCAATATGAGCATATGCAAAACAACCAAAAATGAACAAAAGCACCAGACCATACCTCAATAGGAGTCTTCAAATCGATCGTTGACGGAGACCGATTCACCAAATAGCAAGCCATATTGACAACTTCAGCCCAAAATTCTTTTGACAAAATAGCATTGGAGAGCATGCAGCGAGTCCTCTACAAAAGAGTTCTATTCATATGTTCTGCTACTCCATTTTGTTGCAGAGTCTTCCACACAGGATGATGTCTTACTATGCCTTCATTTTTGCAAAACTCATTGAACTGACCTCCACAAAACTCCAAACCATTATATATTCAGAGGTACTTGATTTTCTTACCTTGGTTCTCAATAAGCGCTTTCCATTTTTTTGAAAGTATGGAACACATCATCTGTAATGCATAACTGAATAATAAAAAGAGCCTTTTGATAGGCATCTTTCCATTCAGATTCCTTCATTGCCTCAGGCCTTTTCCCTTATTAGAAAATGGTACTTTTACACCTTGCTACAAGAACAGCCATCATATAAACCTTCCATATTTCGAAATTAATATGCTCATCAAACCTGAATATCAAATTTTGTAGTAGATATTTTAAACAAATTAGCCCAGAACTCTATAAGAGCTCTAATACCAATTGTTGATAAATGGAGGCCCAAAAGGCATAATCAGAGTAGCTCAAAATAAATATGTGGAAGCGTAAAACAAAAATGATACTAGGAATTTATGTGGTTCGGCTTAAAGCCTACGTCCACGGATAAAGGTGAAAAATAAATATCTCACTATGGAAATGTGATGGAAATACAAAAGGTGGATACACTCCACTCAACCCAAATCCCAAATATACCTAGAATACCTCATAATATTTTTTTCACTAGCGTATACTCTCAACTCAAAAAGAAAAGAACTTATAAGGAACAAATAATTATACTCTATTATACTAAAAGGAGGAGAGGATTTGGTGTTGTTGTGTGTTCTGAAGTGCTACATCCGTGCTCTATTTATAGAGTCATTCATGACAAGATTTTCAAATATCATTTCGGTGCCAGCTTGCACCTTTAAAAATTTTAGTCACTTCATTACATTTCCATGTGCACCACCGAAACTTGGTTGGACCTGTTGTCCATTCACTAAAAATTCAAGCCACCCAAGTTTGACACTTTTTAATGGGTATAAATTTTACTTTTCATATTCTTTTTCAGTTTCTAACTGAAATAGACAGCATCATGAAGTGAGGGATCATAAATAGTGGGAACCAAACACAACTCTTCTTTTCTTCCCATTGCCAATCCAAGGCGTTCATTCATTTACAAATCCTGAGGTGTCATCCCACTCGGGAGTTTCCAATTGAAGTGATATAATAATAGAGCCAAAGGGAGCACATAATGTTTCCTAAACCAAACAAATGGCCAGGACAAATTCTCCTTCCTGCCCCCAAAGGTAAAAACTCAAAGTTATTTCCTTTGAAATCAATAGAGCTGCCATCAAATCTCTCCGGTATGAACCTCTCGGCATCAGGCTAATTTTGAGGATCCCTTGCAATTGCCCATGAGTATACCATAACTCTAGTCTTGATGGATATAACCATCAATGATGGTATGTCCAATGCGTATACCATATTTTCAAAGTTATGTCTAAAATTTGGTTAAAATAATTTCTGTATCGATTAATAATTATTAGATTGTGGAGATTGAGTCTTCAGTGCTCTAAGTAATTTAGAATTAGCTCAAGCAGGGCTACTTTCAAACTTATTTATATATTTTATTAAAAATAAAAAATATAACACAAATTGTCTTAATGATACTTATTAGGTACATAATATTAATAAGATTTTGTGAAGTAGAAAGTGTTTAAAATGATGAGTTTCTTAGCTTTATTAAGATATACGCCGAATCAATTTCCACAATTAAAATTATGATTGAATTTTGTGTATAGCCAAGACGAAAATAGCTAGTAAAAGTTTTGTCTTAATATATATATATTATTAATTAGATTCTCTTGTGAAACTCAAACTAAGCGTCACTTTCTTAATCAATAGTAAAAATTTCATGTGAATTCTTCACGTTAGAAGATCCACTTCAAAGAAAAACAAGTGTACATGGTGCACTAATTTCATTTTTCGATAAAAGTAATTTTATTAATTATTTTTTTCATAGAAGCCCATTTATCTCAGTTTATATTTCAAAAGGAAAAAATATTTTGGGATCATCAATATCTCATGCTATATATCACCAAAAATAAAACTTGCTCTCTCCGATCCATAATATAAATCATTTTCAGATGTTTTTATTTGGTTCAAAATATAAGCCATTTTTATATTTTAAGAAAGTATTAATTACTTTATACCTATATATTTTACTTAGAGCTGTTAAAATTGGCCAAGCCGGTCCATTTCAGTTAGACCACTTCAGGCCATGTTAGTTTTGAGGCCAAAAAAATGTTTGACCCAACACAATTAATTCGTGTAAAGGCCGGCTCATGGGCCAAATTTTTTTCTTGTTCATTTTGTAAATTGTATAGTTCATGTAACATGTCAATGAAAAAATACTTTTTATTTTATTATATTAGATTAAAAAAAATAGTAAATAGTGTTATATTACTGCTTTATTTGTGAGAATGATAAATGAAACTTGATTTTAATTTGATAATTAAATTTCAATAATTTGAGTTGATGCAATAGTGAAGTGAATCAATATATATAGTCAATATTTATTATTAGTTTAAAATTTTTAAGTAAAAAAATTGGTTAAAAAGTTCAAATTCAAATATTTATAACTTATATATATGCAATTTATTATTTAATAAAAAAAATTAGTGTTTGGGCCATCAGGGCCAGCCCAAGGCGGGCTAGGCCTATTCGTTTGGCTAAATCAGGCCGGGCCAATTTGGGACAATTTTTATTTTGCTCCTATTTCTTCAGCCCAACCAACATATTTTTTTCGAGCTATTTGATGAACCCATTTCGATGGCTTTGATTTTACCTCTATATTTATGATAAGTGAGAATGAATGGATGTGAATATGATTATTTAACAGAGGGATAATTTATGATGAGTGATAAATGGTATTTTCATCTCTTACTTTTGATTTTTTAAAAGATTAATGAAATCCAATTATCACCTTAATTCCGTGCATAATCTTAATGTCTCATCTAATATATAATATAAGGCTTGATAGTATTAGTTAATACTATAGAGCCAATTTTTATCACATGTTTGATGTTATATATGATAGTTTAATTTTATATGGTTAAACTATTTTTATCTTATGATTATAATATTGCATTATCTGGTTCCAAGAGACCTTATAACATATGCTAGTATTATTTTACTAGTCAATCTCAAATTAACCGTAACTTACTATTCTATGCCCCATCTCCATCCCCACCAGCGCCAGCTGCCCTGCGGTCTGCCCTGCTCGTCCACTACTAGTAATGTGGTGTATCAACAACGGATAGTATAAAAACTTATACAATAAATTTTTTATACTATATTATCAAACTTTGTATCATGTCTAATATTATGAAATTTTATTCCGTGCGGCATCAAATAGGACGGAAATGACTTATATTACGTAGCAGAGAAAGTATCACTTTTTTGTCAAAGGGAAAGACTGAAACAATGACACTCTTGTAATAACCGGTAGCATGCTCTCTGTTGACCATATAGTATTAAATTTATAAGTAGTTGCATGTCATAAAAAAACCACTAAATCGTTTACGTACTATATGATATTTGTAAGGTGCCATTTGCTAAAATTCTTCTTCTCGTCATTGGACCCAAAAAAAAAAAAAGAGAGAAAAATGATATTATCAAAGATTCAAAACATCGTACAAACCATTAATTAAGATTGGGTCAGCGACAAAAGTTTGGATAGCCAGCAGAAGGTCATGTATTTAAATCCTACTGCATGTGTATGTTAGCATTTTCTGTTAGTTACAAAGAAAATGTATAAAAGTCAAATTAAAAAATAATAAGAGAAAAAAAAAGTTCTATTTTACCGGTTAAAAAACTGAATTCTGCTGCATTAATTAATTTACTTACCAAGATCACAGCTTTGATGTTTCTGATTGTTATCTCGATGTCGAGACTGCCACTTTGTTGAACTCTCAAAAGAACATTAACAAGATCTTCCTCCTTCACATCAACCCTGCCTTCTTGTGCTAATAGTTGCTTTTGTTGATGCTCCATGATAATTTTTTCCAAGATCTTGTCAAGCTGCTTGTGCAACTTGTCCAATTTGGACTTCATTCCAGTGATGTAAAATAGAGGCTTGATTGAAGGGAACAAATCATCCAAGTTAAACCCTGCTAACAAAGCCATTGATTTTTTTTGTAAGGGACACAAACTCAGCATGGTCCTTATTAGACTCCTCAACACCAAATGCTGCCATGCAAACAGAAGCACATATCAGTGAGGGAATCCTACGAGAGAGATTGATTGGTGAACCTGCTGAGGCCTTAATTGATTTTATGAATTTTGCTGTCTCGTCTTCTCTCATTGAACAGAAAGACCGAACCCTCTTCATGCTTAGAAGCTCTAGGATGCATATCTTCCTCATTTCTCTCCAGTATTCACCATATGGAGCAAAAGCAATATCAAGTGACCCATAGGACAAGGCTTCACTAGCAAGAAGGTGGGGCCTTTTAAAAATGCAAGATCATGGCTTTTCATGATCTCTTTGGCCAGCCTTGGGGATGTTACAACTATAGCAGAAATTTCACCAAGTTTGAGGTGCATGAAAGGCCCATATTTCTTGGCTAGTTTTTGGAGAGAACGATGTGGGAGTGAACCTGCTGCTGCCACTTGATGGAGGTTTTGGGCCAGGGGGCAGTTTGGCTTTTGGCTTGTAATAATTTGCATGCCAATGCAAAAGTATAAACAAAGAGAAGGTAACCAAAAGCGACAATTTAGAGTCAGGTGCCTGAATCGTTTGTTTGGATGCCGGTTCTTGTATATAGAGTAGTGAACCTATTCGAGGACAAATATCTATACTTATCAAGACAAATTATAATGAACTCCTCTTCTTTATTTGTCCACATATAGGGGTGGAAATAGTCTAGACCAAAATTTAAATAGTATTTTCAATAAGTGGTATAAGCCTAGGCTTATGACTTGACATAGATAATTTTTAAGGTTTTACCCTAGCCCTTTGAAAATGCTTACTTACTTATAATTTTTTAAAAAGGTGAAAATAAAACACAGACTTTTAAATAAGTTAAGAGATTTCTAAGTACGTATGTCAAAAAAGTATATATATTTAAATTGGCTAAAAACTTCTTAAATAAGTTAAAAAATATATTTTTAAATCGATTAACATATTTATGTTAGTATCATTAAATTTTCTGAAATAATAATATTAATAACAATAATATAAATACATTATTTTGTTAGATCTAAAAGACTATTTTCATTATCTGGACCTTGACCTATTTAGCTAAAAAGACTTTTTGAAAAGTCTAAACCTAACTTATTTACTAAACAAGTTGGGCCAAAATAGACCAAATATAAGTTAGGTCGAAGGTCCTTGACGAGACCTCTGGCCTACTTCTATCCCTATTCGAATGACACCAACTCTCTTGAACATAGTGTTCAATGTCCAATGTATGGAAAAGAACGATGTAATGATTTTATAGACTCAAGCGTAATCGATGTAATGATTTCACAAATTTAAAGATTTTCAGAGCAAATTTTACCAATATATAAGAGTAAGGATGTAGTTTACTAAATCTCAAGGAAGGTCAATCAAATTTGTCCTACTTAATTTTTTCAATAATATTTCGTTGATGTATGGTCGGTGCATTGAATTCAACCAACAAAGAAAAATTAATAATTTTGAAGTTGCAATAAATTATTGTAAATATAATATAAAAATACATTTTATGTGTTTGATTATTATGAAATTCCCATTAATACAAGCAAAAATTGAATAAATTCAGGTGAAACTTGTAAAAATGTAATTAAAAGCATTTGAAAGTATTTGTAAGATATTTGACACACGAACGCAAAAGGTATTTTAAAGTATTCATACTTCTTATGTTAGAAGAAAGAAAATTACATTTATGCATTGTAAATATTTTGACTTATTACGAAAGTTCTTTTTGACTTATTAAGAACTACTATTAAACTTTAAAATTAGATACAATTTTTTAACGTTGATAACAATTGTATTTTGTGTTTCATATTGAGTTTATTTTTCATTTTCTATAGACTATTTTATACCATTATTTATATTAAAAATAATGTTAACAGATGTTTTGAAATTGATGAATTAGACGCACGCAAAAAGATGGTTTGGTGCAAAATTAGAGAACATTAAAATTGGAATTATTGTATTGAAACCAACTACCAGTTGATCTAGTGGGATTAGGCATTAGGTCTTTTGAGGAATGTCTAAGGTTCAAATTTTAAAATTATGAATGGAGCAAACTAGGTTGAGAGGGTCAGCCCTATAATGGGCCTCTATAATATTTGAATCAGGATTAGTAGGCCAGTGCATCAGAAACTGGATGGTTTCACAAAAAAGAAGGGAATTATCTTATTGAAAATTAATTAAGGATACTTTAATTCTCATGGCTTAAAAGAAATTAATCACATTTCCGTTTATTAGTACAAAGCAGATAAATCAAACTCTAAAAAATCTTACTAAACTTATGAAAATCACATGTCCTCAAATTTTATCTCATTGTTGTTCCATCAATTATTTATTGTTATGTAAAAAATGTATGAGAATTAAAAGAAATTTAAAATTTTAAAACAATTAATAAATATATTTTCACATAACAATAAATAATTGATGAGATAAAAATGAAACATGCTTTGGGGACGATGATTTAATTTTCGTCCCTTATGAAACAATATATAATCCCTTTTCAGAGGTATGACAAAGTCAATTATATTATGTAGTGATAGTATAAAACAGTTTTACCATGTTGGTTAATAGAATTTAATGAAAATGATAACAAATTATGATTGTTGATTGTGATAGTAGGTAATTCTCTTTTATAAATTCTCCCATTTGTGAGATTCTGTTGGTCAAGTGTAAAGATATTGAGGCTGTGAATTCAAACTGATAGTGTAAAGAGGCGCAAGGAGTCATAGAAGTTTTATAATTCTTATATTAAGAAAGGATTAAAGAAGACAAAAACAAGTCGTTTCTTGGATACAAGGCTGTGTTTTTTCTGCTGCTGCCCCTTATGCAGCTTCTGTTTTCTATTGCTATATTTGAGCCAAAGTTTGGTGTGTCGGCTATCTGCTGGTTTTATGGAGCTTAGCTTGCAGCGGCTGTTTTCTAATTTAGATAGTCCTGGGATCTACTGCTGCACTCAAGCCATAACTTCTCCATTTGGAATGTATTTGTTTAAGATGTCTATTGTGTATAAGTGTATTTGGTGTTTTTGGCAGCATATCAGTTGGCTGCATCTAGCTATTAAGATACTTTTGTATGTTTCTTCTTGTGCTCCTCCAGTTTTGGAGTTTAAAAAGTTTCATACATTTAAAAAAGTCCTTTTTTTTTCTAGTTAGTCCTAATCCATTTTTATTAATCTTCCTTTGTGTGAGTATTGACAAGAGAGGTTAATATTATTTTTCTTTTGTGAAGACAGTCCTACCATTTTTTTTTCTTTCCTTCTTGTTATTTAGATTTTTGTGCTTTTACTTTGTTGTTTTATTATCCCTTATATGGATGCTGTTTTTGTTCCTTTTGTGAGTATTTTGTCATTATTATGTGTGTTTTGGCCCTTATGGCTATTTAATTTTTGTTATATGGTCTTATACATACTTAGGTGTTTAGATATATTTTGGAAGGAGACATAAGAAGTTCTTCCAGTGAAAACATTTTTCATGCTGGTCTTTATCATGAAAGACACTTTCATATTGATAGTCTAGGGATAAGTTGCTGAGGCATACAACTTTGGTTAGTTTAGAATGCAAAAATGTGTTTGTTTCTCATTCAATTTAGATTTGAACTATCTTTTTTATTTTGTAAGTGTCGCCATTCAACTTATTAACAAATAAAATTTCTTTTTGCGTCAAAAACTTCCACATTACATATTGATAAAGAATTTAATTTTTATAATTTATATGTAAAAGTTTTTATAGTGTCATTTAGTTAATTTTTTATTTATACATTTTTTTAAGTAATTCCACCAAGGTTTTAATTAATTCCAACGAGGGATGGGCTCGTTGCTTTTGCTGCTATAACATGGAACATATGGTGGATGAGAAGCAAAATAATTTTTGACAATAAGGAACTGAATATTGATGATCTTTGGTGGTCCATTCGGAGAACGGGAGTGGGCATTTTGTGTTGATCAATCAGGTGAGGTGCAGAACCATTTCCATTAATTGGATGTCATATTTGAGCTTAAGGCTTCAAATTATTGCTGTAACAAGTGTTTTTGTCCCTTGTCTGTTCTTGTTCTGTCTAAGTGTTCCTTTTATGAGTTGTTTCTCTTGATTGGTTCTTGAGCGTTTTTATACGGTATCGGAAACTTACATTTTTTTTAATAGCATTCCACCCTAAGGGTGGTAAATATTTCTGCCGTTAAATGTGTTCCATGGAAGAGAGAATGGTAAGAGAAACGAGACGAAAGCAAAAGTGATGAGGGAATCAGTTTTCCTTTTTTGTTCTTCTTAATTTAAATTAGCCAAGTTTTGTTAACTCTGGTTAGATTGGGTAGTTAGTATTTTTTTAAAAAAAAATTAAAATTTTATTTACGGAATATGAGGGACCTAGTTTTCCTATGTGTCACATACATGACTAGTGGAATAGAGCAAAACACATGCTTCGCAACCAACCACTAAGAATTTCTCTTTAGGTAATGAGCATGATAATTATTCATATTTATTAATATGATGATATATGATTGGATAACATAATAATATCAATATATCAAAAATCTTTTGCAAAAATCATGGATTACATCATTTTCCTCATTATTTGATTTATTTCCTATGTTTGATCTTGTTTGTTTCCTTATTATTTGATTTTGTTTTTTCTTTTTTTGTGCGTGAGTTGGTTTGTTTTCCTATTATTTGATTTATTTCCCTACATTTATCTTTTGATGCATAGAAAAAACACGCCTAAATATATCAACGATTTGAAGAATATCTTTCCCTGTTTCCTAACAATTCAAAAACAATAAGAGTTGGGTCTATCTTCCGAGAATGAGAATGTGGTCATTTATGCTTTGGCGAAAGCCCGATAGGATGCTGCTGGCCTTCATTTATAGCCTTAAGTGATGAGTTTTTCTCATGTTTACTGGTTGGAGTCTCTTTCTGGATCTATGCTGTGTTGTCTCTATTGCTGTGTTACAAACTTAAAATGGATTCTTATTATTTTGTCATTTTTAAGTTTTTGCCTTGTAATCCTTTATTACTCTCATAGAGTTTAGCAAATTATAATTATCAAGGAAAAAAAACATTGGACCTTGAATTTTACATTATACATATATTGCGGATATATTGTGGACAATGGTCACAATCAAATGTTCACAGCACAAACAAATCAAACTTTGTATGTTGAAATACTACTTGTGTTCTCACCGTCATCTTCAATTTATTAATGAATCTCTATTATATATAAAATTATTTATATGTCTATTTTGATCAACATATATTAATTATGTATCACTTAGCTTCATAGCATGTATCATTTCCTCTATTATCAAGTGGTTTGGGGTTCGAATCATATTTTCATAAAATTATCCACACTTTTCAAAAAAAAAATTTATGTAAGATGACGTATTAAATATAAATTATTCATGTCTATTCATCCTATAAAATTTTGGAGGGAAATCACTTTTTCAAGACTCTGCTACGTATATATATAAATAACGAAAATCACGGTGATGGAATCAATCGATTCAATAGCATCATAACCATTTAATTTCCTACTATTTCATTGACAAAATTAACCAAGATCCTGGAGTTACCTCCCGTTTGCATTACCGTGAAGGACTAAAGACTTGTAGCATGCATTATTATTCTATAATACTAATTAATAAATGTTGAAATTGATGAGTTATAGAAAAGTGTATCCATTTGACCGGGGAATAGTATGAGAGATACAAAGGAATAATTTTGCTGCGATGACGGGACGGTGGGACACTTGATAATACTTCATTTATGGAAAATTTGTGATGACAAACACATTCAACTTTTATTTTTATTGACCGATCGTAAAATGGCTGCAAAGACTAGCCACTTTGCACTTACTTTGGAGGGAGGTCCGTCAAGATGGTGCCACCTAAACGCCAAATATCATGTAAATTGTAAACTAAGAGAAAAAGGGGTGAAAATGGTGTTCAGGCGCTGGTTGATATATTTCAAAGGGAAAGAGACGTCCAACCAAGGTAGGGCCATGGACGACATGGACACGGCAGGGGAGCAAAAATAATACAGTGACATGTGTTACTCTTTTCTCAATCGTGATCTATGCGGATCCTTCCATTTCTATATGCTTCCATCATGAATTCCCAATAGCTTAGCCTTGAAATGTGAAAAGTTGTTCTTTACCTTTGGATATATTTGGATTGGTAATAAGTCATGGAGCTGGCTAGAGTTGAATAAAATAGAATAAAAGGGAGTGGAGTTGAGTAGTATAATTATTCTACTCTATTGTTTAGATATCTTAACAACAGAATAGAGAAATATTTTTTTGCATTGTCCGGATATGTTCATGGGATGAACCAGAATTATTATTGTAAGCCTTTTATTCCTATAATACCTTTAATAGAATATTAATGATAGATAAACAGTAGAATAGAGTTATAATTTTGATTTTCATTCCATCTAATTCCCCAATTTGGGGAAGAAAAATACAAAGATAATAAAATTGGATGGAATTGAGTTTATCTATCTTCATTTCACTCCACCAAAATTTATCAAAAGCAAACAATGGATAAAGTAAAATTTAACTCCATTCCATTTTATCCCACCCCATCATACTCCATTAATCCAAACATACCCAAGTTCAACTTTTCACTCACCCCAAAAAGGCTATAAATGTTTAATTAATGTGGGTCACAAAGTTAGTCATCCGATGTTAAATAATCTATTATAAAGAGTAATATTTCATTTCTCCAAATGACTTGAACATAGAATAATATTCATCCTTTTATTTTACTTTTTTCATTTAAAAAAAATTGTAAAAAACCAAATAACACATATATTAAAGAAAACAAAAAAATACATCTTGATAATTTTTTTTCATGTTTAAACTCAGCCTATGTACGGTTTATTTAGTAACCGTTTAATGATAAGAAAAAACCTATCACAATTATTATCCGCACAACTAGTCATGTATAGATCACCAACTTCAAGTTCTGAAAGACATGTGAAGAGTTATCGGATAATTTTCAATTCCTCATTAGATCAAACGATCCGTAGGAGGGGATGTGAAGTCAAATTTAATTTTTCTTTTTTTGAAAAAAATTATTTCTTTTGGAGAAAAATAAATTTGTCATAATTATTATTTAATTTGTACAATAAATTTTAGGTAATCATCATCACCAAAAAGTTTGTTCAATAGTTTTTCCTTTTTAGTTGCTCTCATCCCGGTGCCTTTGTGCATGTTATGACAACAATATGATGCTAACATGTATACTAAATTAGATTTAATATTTTGTGTCTGAGGCGTTCATTAATGGTAGAATACAATGTAGCTCTATCTTGTTAACTAGTTAAGGGTAACAAGACTATCTTATTAGTTCCTCTCATGTGAGAATTTATTGCAATATAAAGAACGTATACAAAAAATAAGTGAAACAGTATTACTTCCTAGTTTTCTTAGTGTAGCATTGATTAGTGAGAAATATTATTTGACATTAAAAGGTAGACATTCCATAAATATAATACAGGAACACAATCTTTGGTAATGCTGGAATTTGAGCCATAATACTTAAGATTTTATGTCTTTTTTCCCTCTCTACTATGTCTATAAGATTATTGCTTTTTAATAGCTAAATAATACTTTTCATAATCTTTTCGGTTTCTAACTGAAATAGACAGCATCATGAAGTGAGGGATCGTAAGTGGTGGGAACCAAACACAACTCTTCTTTCCTTCCTATTGCCAATCCAAGGCGTTCATTCATGTCCAAATCCTCAGGTGTCATTCCACTCGGGAGTGTCCAGTTGAAGTGATATAATAATAGAGCCAAAGGGAGCGTAATGCTTGCTAAAGCAAACGAATAGCCAGGGCAAATTCTCCTTCCTGCCCCAAAAGGTAAAAACTCAAAGTTATTTCCTTTTAAATCAACAGAGTTGCCATCAAACCTCTCTGGTATGAACCTCTCAGCATCGGGCCAATATTTAGGATCCCTTGCAATTGCCCATACGTTTACCATGACTCTAGTCTTGACGGGTATATCATACCCATCAATGATGGTATGCTCAGTGCATTCTCTTGGGATCAACAGAGGAGTTGGTGCATGTAACCTTAGTGTCTCTTTGATTACGAACTTTAAGTAATTAAGTTCCTCAAGGTCACTTTCATGGATTATTTCCTTTCCTTTAAGTGCTTCTCTTAACTCAGTTTGTGCCTTTGCCATCACCTTTGGGTTTCTAACCAATTCTGTCATGGCCCACTCTATTGTCGATGCTGTAGTATCAACTCCGGCAGCATATACTTGCTGCAGACAAAAAAATGAAATAATAATTAGATACAATTTGTGGAAAGAAAAAAAGAAACAAGAAGAAAGTAGCAACGGTGACAAACTATAATAATAGGTAGAGTCCATTATTTAGCTGGTAGAAATAAAATATGCACAGAAACTATGTTATTAATTACACTCGTGCTATTTGAATATCAAATAAGGATATAAAAAACATTAAAAGAAAATATAAAAGTAGAAAAATAATAAATTGTACACGTACCACTACTTATATATGAAATAAAGATATTTTTAAAGTTATGTCCAAAATTTAGTTAAAATAATTTCTGTATAAATTAATAATTATTAGATTGTGGAGATTGAGTCTTCAGTGCTCTAAGTAATTTAGAATTAGCTCATGCAGGGCTACTTTCAAACTTATTTATATATTTTATTAAAAATAAAAAATACAACACAAATTGTCTTAATGATACTTATTTAGTACATAATATTAATAAGATTTTGTAAAGTAGAAAGTGTTTAAAATGATGAGTTTCTTAGCTTTATTAAGATATACGCCGAATCAATTTCAACAATTAAAATTATGATTGAATTTGTATATAGCCAAGACAAAAATAGCTAGTAAAAATTTTGTCTTATATATATATATATATATACATGTTATTAATTAGATTCTCTTATGAAACTCAAACTGATAATCAATAGTAAAAATTTCATGTGAATTCTTCACGTTAGAAGATCCATTTCAAAGAAAAACAAGTGTACATGGTGCATTAATTTCATTTTTCGATAAAAGTAATTTTATTAATTATTTTTTTCATAGAAGCCCATTTATCTCAGTTTATATTTCAAAAGGAAAAATTATTTTTGGATCATCAATATCTCATGCTATAAATCACCAAAAATAAAAATTACTCCTAATTCGGTCTATAATAAAAGTCAATTTTTAATCTGTTCAAAATATAAATCATTTTTACATTTCAAGAAAACATTAATTACTTTATACCCATTTAACCTAGAACTGTCAAAATAGAGGGCTAGCCCACATTATGCCGAGTAATTTCAGACCAGGCCACTTTGGATCATGTTAGTTTCGGTTAAAAAGTGCTGGCCAGCCAATTTATTTCAACCATAGGCTGGCCCATGGACCAAATTGTTTTCTTGTTCATTTTTTGAATTTATAGTTCATGTAAAATGTCAATGAAAAATACTTTTTTATTTTATTATAATAGATTAAAAAATATTAGTAAATAGTGTTTTTTTTTACTTTATTTGTGAGACTGATAAATGAAACTTAATTTTAATTTGATAATTAAATTTCAATAACTTAATGTGATGCAACAGCAAAGTGAATAAAAAATATATTTTTTATCGATATTTATTATTAGTTTAAACCGTTTAAGTTAAAAAATGGTTAAAAAGTTCAAATTCAAATATTTATAACTCATATATGTAATTTATTATTTAATAAAAAATTAATGTTCAAGCCATTTGGCTTTAGGCCAATTTTTTTTCCTCCTATTTCTTTAGCCCAACCCACACATTCTTTTGGGCTATTCAGGCCCATTTCGACAATTTAGTTTTACCCTTATATTTATGATGAGTGAGAATGAATAGATGTGAATATGATTATTTAATGGAAAAATAATTTATGATGACAATAAAGGGTATTTTCATTTATTTTTTCATTTTTTTAAAGATTAATGAAATCCAATTATCACCTTAATTCCCGTACATAATCTTAAGGCCTCATCTGATACATAGTATAAGACCTGATAGTATTAATTAATACTATAGAACTAATTTTTATCACATGTTTGATGTCACATATATAATAGCATAATTTTTTATGGTTAAACTCTTTTATCCTATAACTATAATATTAAGTTATTAGGCCCCATGAAGCGTGATATCATCTGATAGTATTATTTTACTAGCAAGTCCCAAATTAACCTTGACTAACTCTTCTATGCCCCACTGCCACCCACCGCCGGAGCTAGCCATCCACCAGTTGCCGCCAGCCCACCGCGGTCACCTCCCATCCCACCCGCTTGTTCACTGCCGATCATGTGATACACTAGACAACGCATAATATAAAAACTTATATAATATATTTCTTATATACTATATTATCAAACCTTGTATCATGTCTAATATTATCAAGTCTTATTATATACGATACACAAAATGACTTATATTATGATCTAGATGGAGTATCACTTTTTGTCAAAGGAAAAGACTGACACAATGACACCCTTGTAATCACCGGTAGCATGCTATCTGTTGACCATATAATATCAAATTTAAAATAATTTTATTTTGACACCCACATGGGTGTAGACACCTATGTGAGTCTCATGTGATGTGAAAGAAGTGATGAAAGAAAATAAATTTAAAAAAAGTAAGTGATGAGAACTATATTGTTTGTGAATAGAATGTTTAGGTGTTTAAGAAAATTAAATGTTAAAATAGCAATATTGTTAAATTTATATGCAGTTGCATGTCATAACAAAAAACCACTAAATCGTTTACGTACTATATGATATTTGGAAGATGTCGTTTGTTAAAATTCTTCTCGTCATTGGACCCAAAAAAAAAAAAAAAGAGAAAAACGATATTATCAAAGATTCAAAACATCGTACAAGCCATTAATTAAGATTGGGTCAGCGACAAAAGTTTGGATAGCCAGCAGAAGGTCGTATATTTAAATCCTATTGCATGTGTATGTCAGCATTTTCTTTTAGTTACTAAAAAAATGTATAAAGGTCAAATTAGAAAATAATAAGAGAAAAAAAAAAAGTTCTATTTTACCGGTTAAAAAACTGAGTTCTAATGCATTAATTTATTTACTTACCACGATCACAGCTTTGATGTTTCTGATTGTTATCTCGATGTCGAGACTGCCACTGTGTTGAACTCTCAAAAGAACATCAACAAGATCTTCCTCCTTCACATCAACCCTGCCTTCTTGTGCTATTAGTTGCTTTTGTTGATGCTCCATGATGATCTTTTCCAAGATTTTGTCAAGCTGCTTGTGCAACTTGTCCAATTTGGACTTCAACCCAGTGATGTAATACAAAGGCTTGATTGAAGGGAACAAATCAGCCAGGTTAAACCCCGCTAAAAAAGCCATTGTTTTTTTTGTAAGGGATACAAACTCAGCATGGTCCTTATCAGACGCCTCACCTAATGCTGCCCTGCAAACAGAAGCACATATCAATGAGGAAATCCTACTAGAGAGATTGATCGGTGAACCTGCTGAGGCCTTAATTGATTTTATGAATTTTGCTGTCTCATCTTCTCTCACTGAACAGAAAGACCGAACCCTCTTCATGCTTAGAAGCTCTAGGGTGCATATCTTCCTCATTTCTCTCCAGTATTCACCATATGGAGCAAAAGCAATATCTAGTGTCCCATAGGCCAAGGCTTCACTAGCAAGAAGGCGGGGCCTATTAAAAAAGCAAGATCATGGGTTTTCATGATCTCTTTGGCCAGCCTTGGGGATGTTACAACTACAGCAGAAATTTCACCAAGTTTGAGGTGCATGAAAGGCCCATATTTCTTGGCTAGTTTTTGGAGAGAACGATGTGGGAGTGAACCTGCTGCTGCCACTTGATGGAGGTTCCCAATGATAGGTAACTTCCTTGGGCCAGGGGGCAGTTTGGTTATTGGCTTGTAATATTTTGCAAGCCAATGCAAAAATATAAACAAAAAGAAGGTAATAACCAAAAGGGACAATTGAGATTCCATGGCTTAGCTTAAAGGTGACGATGAGATTCAAGTCAGGTGCTTGTATCGTTTGCGTAGATGCTGGTTCTTATATATAGAGCAGTGAACATATATGTGGACAAGGGTAAATTATACTCACGTCCTCTTCTCCATTTATTCGCATATAAGGGTGGAAATAGGTTAAATGGACTTAAATAGGTCTAGTTTACATTTTTAATAAATAGTCCAGAGTCTAGGCTTATTACTGACATAGGTCTCTTTTAAGGCTTTATCACGGCCTTTTAAAAATGCATACTTAATTATAATTTTTTTAAAATTTAAAAAATAAAACATATACTTTTAAATAAATCAATAGACTTCTAAGTTTGTCAAAAAGTATATATTTAAATTGGCTAAAAACTTCTTAAATAAGTTAAAAAATATATTTTTAAATATATTAACATATTTATGTTATTATCATTAAATTTTCTAAAATATTAATATTAATAACAATAATATAAGTAAGTTAGTTGCTAGGCCTAAAAGACTTTTTCATTGTCTGAACCATGGCCTATTTAACTAAAAAGATTTTTTAAAAAGTCTAAGCCTAATTTATTTCCTAAATAAGCTGGGCCAAAAAGGTTGAGTGTAGCTTAAGCCAAAGGCCCCTCGATGAAACATTTGGCCTACTTCCAACCTTATTAAATGACACCAACCCCCCTTGAACATAGTGTTTAATGGGCAATGTAAGGGAGGGAGCGATATAATAATTTTACAAACTTAAATATAATCAATGTAATGATTTCATAAATTTAGAGATTTTGAAAGCAATTTTATAAATATTTAAGAGCAGGGGTGAATTTAACTAATCCTCGGAAGTTCAACCAAATTTGTCCTACTTAATTTTTTCAATAATATTTCGATGATGTATGGTCGGTGCGTTGAATTCAACAACAATCGCTTGGTTTACAAATTCCTTAAAGAGGATATGAAGCTATAAAACCACAAATTGAAAAACGAACAAAGAAAAATTAATAACTTAAAAGTTGGAATAAATAATTGTAAATATACTATAAAAATACACGTGTTTGATTATTACGAAATTCTCATTTATTCAAGCAAAAATTCAATAAATTAAGGTGAAACTCGTAAAAATGTAATTAAGAGCATTTGAAAGTATTTGTAAGATATTTGACACAATGTCTATCTAACACGAACGCAAAATGTATTTTAAAGTATTCATACTTCTTATGTTAGAAGAAAGCAAATTACATTTATGCATTGTAAATATTTTGATTTATTACGAAACTTCTTTGACTTATATATGCTCTAGAACTACTATTAAACTTTAAAATAGATACAATTTTTTAACGTTGATGACAATTGTATTTTGTGTTTCATATTTATTTTATTTTTCATTTTCTATAAACTATTTTATACCATTATTTATATTAAAAATAATAACATATGTTTTGAAATGGATGAATTAGACGCAAAAGATGGTTTGGTGCAAAATTAGACATCAAAATTGAAATTATTGTATTGAAACTAATTACCAATTGGTTTAGCAGAATAAAGTGTCAGATCCCGTCCAAGGTTCAAATCCTAAAATTATAAATGGGGAAAACTGGGTTGGGAATGTCAACCCCATAATAGTTCTCTACAATACCTGAATTCGGATTAATCGATTAGTGCACCTTTTGGGAAAAAAAAGGAATTATGTTATTGAAAATTAATTAAGGATGCGTTAATTCTCATGGCTTAAAAGAAATTAAGTAACATTTCTCTTTATTGGTACAAAGCAAATAAATCAAACTCTTAAAAATCTTACTGAACTAACAAAAATCACGTCCTCAAATTTTATCTCATTCGTTGTTCCATCAATTATTAAGTGTATTATGTGTATAAAAAGTGTTTGACGGCTGGCCGTATTGCTTTAATTAAAAAATTAGTGTATATTGATAAATAATATTAACAACAATGGATATCCGTAAATAAATTTGTTTTCATTTTTTATGGGGTAAAAAGGCCTTCGTTTCTGCTGTGAACTAATTGTTATGTGTTTTGTAACTTGCAAGACATATATAATTAGAAGAGGCACGAATGCATACGAATTGCGTCCATTTTTTTTCCTTTGTAAAAGTGACTTTGTGGAAGAGTCAATTGATATTAGACATTAGCGACTAAGTAAAAATAATATAATGAGAATGAAGGGTTTAGAAGGCATTTTATGTTGAACAACACCCTTTTCATTATAGAACTTTTTCACAATAACTTACTTTTTAATATATAGTAAAAAGTAAATGATCGTTAAAAAAATCATAAAATCATATGTTTATGTAATACTTTTAAAATATATGAATATTGAATGGTAAAATATCAATGTCTGTTGCATGCTTTGACTTAATAGTTTGTTTTTATAATTATTCATTCTTACTTATTTATCTTTTTTTAATATTTATTATTATAGTGTTTAGATAACTATTGTATTAAGAAAGCTTTTTAAAAAATACTCAACATATAAATATAAATTGTTATATTAAAGATTTTAATGTTGAATACTTGTCATATATAATGCCTAGGTAGATATTAAATATATTTAATTAATTAAATTATTTTTTAATTAAAATAAGAATAATAACTTTTGATATATGTCATTATAATGATTAATAAATAACTATTAATAAGCTATTCTTTTAGTTAAATAGAATAAGGATATTCAGGTAAAATTCAATAAAGATTAGTGTTAGTGAGAGTGACAATAGCTAAAATAGAATGACAATAGCCACTCTCAATATTTTTTAAAAATTTTATTTAGGGAATATGAGGGACCTAGTTTTCCTATGTGTCACATGACTAATAGAATAGAGCAAAATATATGCTTTACATTGGGAGCAATGAAGAATTCCTCTTTATGTAATGAACGTGAAAATTATTTATATTTATTAATATGATACTATATGATTGAATGACATAATATCAATATATCAAAATTAAATCTTTTGCAAAAAAAACATGGATTAAATCATTTTCCTCATTATTTGATTTATTTCCTGTGTTTGATCTTATTTGTTTCCTTATTATTTGATTTTGTATTTTCTTTTTTATGCGTGAGTTGATTTGTTTTCTTATTATATGATTTATTTCCCTACATTTCTCTTTTGATGCATATAAAAAAGCACGCCTAACTATATTAACGATTTGAAAGAAATATTTCCCTATTTCCTAACAATTCAAAAACAGCAAGTGTTGGGTCTATCTTCCAAGAATGAGAATGTGGTCATTTATGCCTTGGCAAAAGCCCGATAAGTTTCTGCTCGCCATCATATATAGCCTTAAGTTTTTCTGATGTTTACTGATTTGGAGTCTCTTTTTGTATCTATGCTGTGTTGTCTCTATTGCTGTACAATGGATTCTTATTGTTTTGTCATTTTTTAGTTTTTTCCTTGTAATCCTTTGCTACTCTCATAGAGTTTAGCAAATTATAATTATCAAGGAAAAATAAAAACACATTGGACCATGAATTTTACATTTTACATATATTGTGGACAATGGTCACAATCAAATGTTCTCAGCACAAACAAATCAAACTTTGTATATTGAAATAAAGAATTTGGACTACTTGTGTTCTCGAAGGTCATCTTCAATTTATTGATGAGTCTATGGTATATAAAAGTATTTATGTGCTTCTTTTAATCAGCATGTATTATTTATGTGTCATTTGGTTTTATAACATATATTATATTCTCTGTTATCAAGTGGATTGAGGTTAGAACCATATTATTATAAAATTATCTACACTTTTCAAAAGAATCATTTGTATAAGATGACATGTTAAATCTAAACTATTTATATGTCTCTGCTTATCATATAAAATTTAAGAGGGAAATCACTTTTGCAAGACTTTGCTATATATATATATATATATATATATATATATATATATATGTGTGTGTGTGTGTAATGAAAATCATAAATATATACATATATACATAAATAACGAAAATCACAGTGATCGAATCAATCGATTCAATAGCATCATAATCATTTAATTGCCTACTATTTCATTGACAAAATTAACCAAGATCCTGGAGTTACCTCCCGTTTTTGCATTACCATAAAGGACTAAAGACTTGTAGCATGCAGGAACATGGACATGGCAGGGGAGCAAAAATAATACAGTGACGCATGTGTTACTCTTTTCTCAATGGTGATGTATGCGGATCCTTCCATTTCTATATGCTTCCATTATGTGTAATTTTTATTGACTTTCTCCAATTCGTTTTCATAATTTCTTCAGTATTTCAGTTATTTCGATAAGGGATAAAGATTAAAGAAAATCTTCCAGAAAATTGAAGGCAACGGAGTGGCAGATTATGGCTGGCTAACTATGGTCACACGCACGATCTATAGAGTGTTTTGCATGTGTTGATGAAGGAACCACCCAAAGGGGACCGCAGTCTTTATACTTCGGCGGTCAATTTCTATCGTTGGACCGGACTATGCGGATCTTTCAATTTCTGTATGCTTCCATCACAAATTCCCAATAGCTTAACCTTGAAATGTGAAAAGTTTTTCTTTACCTCTGCGTATGTTTGAATCGGTAATAAGTGGTGGAGTGAAGTAGAGTGAAATAAAATAAAATGAAAGGAAGTGGAGTTGATTGGTATAATTATTCAACTATATTGTTTGGATATCTTAACAATGGAATGGAGAAATATTTTCTCCATTAATTGAATATGCCAATTGAATGAAGCAGAATTATTATTGTAAGCTTTGTATCCCTATAATACCTTTATTAGAATATTAATAATTGGTAGATAGGAGGATAAAGTTATAATTTTGAATTTTATTCCATCTAATTCCCCAATTTGGGGGAAGAAAAATAAAAAGAGATAATAAAATTGGATGGAACTGGGTCTATCCATCTCCATTCCACTCCTTTCTATTTCATTCAATTCTAGAAAGTGACTATTGCCACTCCTATATAACTATTGTCACTCTCACTTATATTAATTGTTCTTTAGTTTTACCAAATTATCCTTCTTATATTTTAACCAAATGCATATCTAACATAAGAAGATTTATAATATTATCAAAATTTATTATTATAAATTTAATTAAAAATTAGTTTAACCACATATATTTATTATTTATCTTATTTTTTAATGTTCACGTAATTACTAGATATTATAAGTATTAATAATTTATTTATTATAATGATTTAATTCTAATATTAAATTGCTTTAAATTTTGCATACAAAATGTCTAAATAATATAATGTTGAATATTTTTAAGAAAATAATAAATAAAAATGAAATAACAAAGATATGATAATAAATTGTGGTATATAATTACTTACATATTTTGTAACATCCAACATTTATATAAATAAAAAACTAGTAAATAAACAAAATGATACCATAGTTTATTTCTATTGGATTGGCAATTGATTTTTATTATAGTTTTTATTTATTCATATTATTAAAAATTGTGGTAATTTTGTAAGTTAAATTAATTACTTATTTGCATCAAAAAGAGTTTAAAAGGGTTAATTTTTTTTTATACATGAATAATATAAAGGCTGTATTATTTGTTTTCTATTAGATAACATATATATATATATATATATATAATTTAATTTTTTAAAATAAATTTCAAAACAAAAATTTAAAAAACTAGAGAAGGACAAATATATATGTGTGTCTTTAAGCCATTAAAAGTAAGTGCTTGTAAAAAAAATCTTAATATAATAAGTTTATTTAATAATTTTCAAATTATATAAGTATTGGATGTTAAAATTAAATAATAACATGTGCATTGTATAGTTTGATTTAGTATTTATCTTTTTTTATCACTCATTATTCATTAATTTTATTTTTTCTAAAATATTTAGGTAATTATTACCTTAAGAAAGTTTTAAAGGAAGTAATCCAATATATAAATATTAATTATTACATCAAATAATTTAATGTAAAACAATTGTAACTAAACTAATGAAAATAATATTAAATATTTTAATAATTAAATTATTTTTAATTAAATTAGCAATAATAAGTTTTGATATCATTATAATGACTAATACACAATAAATATCAATTATATATTAGTTTTATTTGATTATTTTCTTTAGGTAGTATGAGGGAAAAAAAACCAAATTAGATAGGTGGTTGCGCTCATATTTTATGGTGTAAATGTATTTGTTATGCCATAGTAATAACATTTAAAATTAAAAATTATATTATAATATTACATGTATTAGTTTTATTTGATTAAAATAAAAGAAGGATAATTTAGTAAAACTAAATAACAATTAATGCAAATGAGAGTGACAATAGCATTTAGTTATGCCACTCATTCCATTCCATTCCAACATACTTCATTAATTCAAACATACCCGAATTCAACTTTTCATTCACCCCAAAAGCATATAAATGTTTAATTAATGTGGGTCACAAAGTTAGTCATCCAATGCTAAATAATCTGTTATGAAAAGTAATATTACATTTCGCCAAATGACTTAAACATAGAATAATATTCATCCTTTTATTTTATTCCATCTGTTTAGAAATAACTATTAAAAATTAAATAACACATATTAAGAAAAAAATCTTAATTGATAAATATAAAAAATTATGAGTTGTCGAAACTATCCATCTAAAGTTATTATTAATCATATTGAAAATATATTAATTATTTAACTAACATATATATTTATATTAAGGGTACAAATAGAAGAAAAAAAATTAATATTATCTAGATGCTATAAATAGATAGATATTCTGAAACGTTAAAAAATCCTCACTAAAATTGCACATTAACTTTGTGATGAAGCCCACACCTTGAAAATTTGAAAAAGCTTGCCACATGGAACGAAAACATTTTTCCATCAAAAAGATACGAAAACCAATCCAAAGGTGGTTATTATTTTAGAAAAATTAAAAGACAAAAGGTAGAGGATAAAAACTCATTAACGGAGTAAATGATACACTATGTTGCTCGTATTAGAACCTTTCGAGCCATCCATCTTTTTCCAATTTAAAAATCACATATTTCCAATAAAAACTTGCCATTTCAAAATCCTTAACAAAACCCAAGAAGTAATATTTATGATTTTTTTAAAAAAATTCACTGCAAGAAAAATGAATATTTTTAACGATTATTGATAATTAAAGTATCAATAAAAATATTACTAAGAAAAGTAATTTTGACATAAAGTGTTGAAACTACTTATAAATTTTTATGACAATTAGTATATGTCAAAAATACATCTTTTGGATATTTTTTACATATATTAATTGTTGATAAAAGTTTATAAGTATTTTCAATAGTCACTTTATGTCAAAATTAATTATTTTTCTGAATAACATATTTTATTGACACTTTAATTGTTGAGAATTATTGAAAATGCTCATTTTTATTGTAGTGTTTTGACTATGTACATATCCACTATTGTCCATTGATATGGATATTCATAACTATGAACATAAATTCATATTTGTAAACGATTTGTAACCTACCGGTGGTTAGTGATTTGGTTGACCATAAAATGTCCCTTTTATGCCAAACTTCTCATCTGTAATAAAAAAGTTATAAATACTCTTTTAATAGGCGTCACACATTTGACACAAGTTTACACAACATAGAGTAGTAGTAAAATACATTGTTAATGTAAAATAAATTTATACATATATCAAATCAGATGTTACTATATCAATAAAAGTGTTTGAGTCAATTGTCACCAACGAGAAAGTCTAACAAATATGAACACATAATTGATTAGTAGTGTAATTTTTTTTATATTATTAATATATCAAAATTAAACTCAAATAACAAAAGACTCAATTTGAATAGTAAAATAAGTTATCGGTTATCATGTATGCAATTATTGAACATTAAATATGTGTAATATAATTATAAGTATAAGAAATATTTTTAATAAAAAATTAATTTATTAAAGATCATAAATTATGTGACATTTGTAGGTGAGTTGTTATGAATTTCGCATTTCATTATATTTACAGTGCAACCAGACACCTAGAGGTAATCTGTTAACTATGATTTTTAGCTAAACAATTTATTTATAATTTCGCTTATAAAAAATGCATGACTTGGCTTGAAGTAGAATTCATAAAATTTACTATGCAACTAACTGCTAGTATGAATCATTTAACCTTTATGAAAAGAAAAAACTCCCTCTATTAACATTTTTATCTGAAAAAGGGAAAAAATATTTAAACATAATCCATCTAGAGCACACCTTTATGGTACGAAACGAATTTTCGTACTTGATCCAACTGTGTTTTTGGCAACCATTAGGGGTAGCAAAATTTAAGAGAGAGAAATTTGAAACAACCAAATGCAGAAAAATTATTTTATTTTATCCATTTTCGAACTGCCTTTTGCGAAAAGCCTTTCGCACCAAATAGTATTTTCCATCTATAATTAAAGTGTAACACGTCATTTAATATTTCTGCTAAACAATTTATTTATAATTTCGCTTATATAATAAATGCATGACTTGAACTCTTGAAGTCAAATTCATAAAATTTATTTCCAAGCCACCTGCAACTTATCGCTCCTTCCTATGTTCCTTATTATTAATAGTTGTCAATTGTAACAAGATATATTAATATTTTAATATATCAACATGACTAGATTTTTCCTGATGACTAGTAATAAATAATGAACGAAGTAATATGAATCATTTAACCTTTGTTTAAACAATCTCACTCTACTAACATTTTTATCTGACAAAAAAGAAAGAAAATATTGTAACATAATCTATAATTAAAGTGTAACACATTATTGTAAAACATGAAATATTTTGCTGTTTAAGAAATATTTCTCTATTTAATATCAAGTAAGACATATATCTTAGTTCTAACAAGTAATTTGCCGTACTTTTCAAATGAGTTACACATTTTGCTGTCGTGGTTAACCTCAGCAATTGGAATTTTCCCAAGCTAATGCCAGTTATTCAATGAAAATCAGGTTCTGCGACTTGATACACAAAGTTGAGGACGTAGCTACGTATTTTGCATTTGTTGAAAATTCAAAGTTGCGTGATCACCTTGATAAGTAATTTTTTTCCAAATACTCCTTGAATTTTTCATGCGTTAAAAAAATATCCATGTGATATGAATAATACTAGGAATCGACGTAATGGAATTGACGAGTCCAGTAGTCCATTACGCGATTGTTTTGATACAGTAGTCCATTACGCGATTGAGAACGACTCAAATATACATAAGGGAAAATAGTTCTAATCTGACAATATGTTATGTTATCCATATCTTTCAAAGTAAACAAGGCCGTGATTAGAATGAGGATTGTTCCAGCATTTGATGGATACACGAGTGGATGAACATTTGAGTCAATTTTGAAATGTTGAATATGTACTCACTCACAAGCCAGCTAACTTTTTCAGTAGCTAACGTTTGGAGTGGATGTGACTTGCATTCCAAATAGTCAACAATTGTAACCCCTTTTTCTTTTTTTTTTGCAAATTCAACAATGGAGGGTTGAGCTCCATGTGTGCAAAATCTTCCACGGAAAGTGGGATTGTATCACGGGAGTTACTATGTATTTATTGCCCAGTGACATGTAAATCTCTATAAATAGAGACTGAAACCATGGAGATAGTATCATCCCAGCTGAAAACATTAGAACCAATCATAAGTTTCTTGTACTAGAAAAAAAAAGAGAGTGTGTGTAAAAATTTTTCAAAAAAGTGGTATGAGTATACACTGGAGTTTTGGGTATATTTTCTAAGTCTTTGTAATACTACAAATTGTAGTAGGGAGAGTCTAGTGATACATGATATTGTAACTATTCAAAAATACAGTGCAATATTTTCAAAGTTTGACTCGTGATTTTCCTTCAAAATTACAGGTGGGTTTTCCATGTTAAAATTTAGTGTGCAGTTTTATCTGATTTATTTTGTTTGTGTGAATAGTAATGAAGTAGTGTTCATAAATAGTGATACGGGTCCCATTGTAGAGTACTATTCATAAATAGTGACACGGGTCCTGCCGGAGGAATACTAACAGTTTCACTAAGAGGTGCTACTCACATAAATAGTGACACATGAGTTCCATTGTGAATTACTATTCACCATGATTCATTTATTC
Organism: Dalbergia oliveri; assembly: GCA_030441495.1. Taxonomy (NCBI): domain Eukaryota; kingdom Viridiplantae; phylum Streptophyta; class Magnoliopsida; order Fabales; family Fabaceae; genus Dalbergia; species Dalbergia oliveri. The sequence goes on from JAMLFY010000004.1 coordinate 9,040,328, forward strand.
GTTACTCTCCATAAATTTGGCGTGCTTCTCACATCCATGAAGTGTTTATTACACTTGGGTTGTACCAAATTCTCTGATAGTCCCCTAACAAGTGGTATCGGAGCCACTTGGTTTTGGATCCAAGATGTCAGTGCCAAAATTTAATGTGGAGAAGTTTGATGGGTCCAACGACTTCAAACTATAAGAGCTAAAGTTGCAAGCATTGTTAGATCAAGGTCTTGCAATGATATTGGAGGGCAAAGAAAAATTGTTGGGGTCATTACCTGATGATAAGAAGGAGGAGATGATGGCCAAAGCATAGAGTACAATATAGTTGAGCCTTGTGAACAATGTTCTATGAGAGGTCATGGAAGAAAAGTGTCACAACCTAACTTGGAACATAACTAGCACGTGAGGAATCCCATCCCACGTAAGTCGCGTGATCTCTAAGTTTCTCTATATACAAAGCTTACATCATAAAATCCATTTTCACACATAATTGTGTATCTGACATAAATCATTTTCTCCTTACAATCTAAATCATCATATTTAGTTTCATAATCAAACTTGAATCTATAGTCATAATATAACATATACTGAATTACTCTCTATAAGATTTAAAAACCATGAAAGCTATAATCATGCAAATACAATATAATCCAATTCATGGTAAAACAAAATGTAAAACATCACGTGGTCCAAGACCCGCAATGACACTAGAGCACTCTGAGAACAATAAAAAGGCACTTCACTCCAAAGTGAAGCTCACCAACTGATACCTACTGTTGGAGAGGAGACGACTAGGAAAAACCCATAACCACTACTATACCTATAATGGGAAAAAGGAGGGGGTGAGTTTCATTTAAAACTCAGTGAATGAATTTTCACTTGTTACCCCTTCATGGGACAACAACCATAGGGAGTATGAAATCATAATAACAACAATAATAAGAACATGGTAATAATAATAATAATAATAATAATAATAATAATAGTTGTGTATATCCCTGAACAAGCTGTAGGTACTTAGCTAGGTCTCGTTTCATGGGATTTGCCACCATGGCTATTTGGGTTTGCCTTCATGGCTGTTCCTGGGTTTGCCTCCATAGCTGTTTAATACTATTGCCTCCATGGTTGTTTAATACTATTGCCTCTATGGCGTTTACTATTATTGTCTCCATGGCTGTTTTCTATTGTTGCCTCCATAGCTATTTACCTGGGTTTGCCTCCATGGCTGTTTCATAATATTTGCCTCCATGGTTGTTAATAAATCTTATAATACATAACTCAACTGATGTATATAAAATCAACAATACTTGAAGGGTGTGTGCTCTGTCTCTTGTGAACGCAAGCCCCTAAAACTCACTTTGAGATTTTTGGATTCATATAACTCTAACAATATGACTTTATCATAAATGTGGTTGTAGAAATCATGCCCAAAGGATCACCCGCTTGTAGACATTCCAATTTCAAGTCTCCAGAATATGTATTTAGCAGGTTACGAATCATACTGAATTCCGTACCTCTTGGTGCCATAAGACTGAAGTTCTAAATTCATATCTTAAGCTAATATATATATTCATATATTTTATAACTCTAATATCATAGTTCAAATAATTGGGGTTTATAATCATAATACTTGGAAATCATATAACATATCTATTCACGACAAAAATATACTTTGCTCTCTCTTTCTCTCTCTCTCTCCCTATATATATATATATATATATATATCTGTGTTAGGTTCTTCTCTGATTTAAACTCTATCATATATGCATACTCCACTCTTGAAATCATAATCTCATAAGCTTGGAAAAATCATCACTACTCTCCAATATTTTCTAAACTAGCCTCAAGTCCTACAATTCATGATAGTTGAAAACCACGATTTCATAAACTTGACATAACCCATAATAATTTATAATTTCTTTAAAATCATTTCCAAAATCATGTGATAATGCCATAATCTAATGAAAATAGCTATAATGATCAACATAGAGGCTACAGGATTTGAACCCACTTAATTGGAGAGGGGAATAAGAGAGGATAACTTCGGCAGAGCACCTAGGATTAGGGATGACATCAATGTTTGCCATTGCAATCAATAAACTCTTGAATACACTATGGGTATCTCTAGATTACCCTAACACAATTCTAACAACATTGAGGGAGCACCCCCACTTGACAATAATGAGAGAAATAACAAGCCCAACCCTAGATCATGAAAGAATGGAGAGAATTGAGATATAATCTAACAAAAGAAGGAGGAATAAAGGAAGGGTTTCGATTTTTGCTTCAAAGGGGGGGAGCCCGATGGGGTTTTAAAATGGGGTTCTAGGTAAAATGACATCGTTTTCTGATAATGTGCTGACTCTGTGCTGCTTAGCAAACCTGGAGAAACAACAACTGTAGTGAACATATCTCTCAGTGAGCCTCTTGGTATGCTTGCTCTAAGCGAACATAACTTGTTACAGCGAGGCTATTTTGCAGAATTATGGAGTAACAACACCATCTTTCTATCATCTTGGCATCTGAGTTGCTTCAACACTCACTTATTTATATTCTCCATTAATTTTAAAATATAAATATAAATAAGGAAATACCCTCCATTTGGAGGAGGTAGGATTCATGGAGAATGAGAGTAAAGAGGTAAAAGAAAGGTTGGGAAGTTAGAGATTTTGAATTTGGGGGTGAAAAATGGGTGAAAAGGGTTTAAATAGGGTGAGGGATCATTAAACGAAACTACATCATTTTGGTCCTGTTTCTGGCATCGAGGGCACGCCATAGCAGTAAATGCAAGGAATCACCTACTCGAATGAACACATGACCGCTATAGCTGTCTAGCACCATTATAGCGATTGCAGAGAATCCAAACTTGGCCAACCTATGCACCTAACCGCTATAGCGGTGTTAGAAACTTATACCTACATCTTAAGTCTTTGATGCATCCTGGACCTTCCCGAGGTATGAATGGATCTCGCGGACCATAAGGTCATACTAGACTTGTCTAGACACGTGAACCTGAGGTATTACATATACTGACTCTCAGAAGCTCATAAGGAAAAGCAGAGTAACTTCCATCATATTTTCTATTTCTTTGTTTGTATTACTTTATTGACCATTCCATTTCCTTAGTCTTTTATTCTTGTTGCTTAATTCATTTCCATTTGTATTGGAGTGTGCATTTTTTTTCCAGGACTTGTTATGTATTTCGCATTGTTTGCAGTTGTTTTTGTTATTTTGATTCAACAGTTTGTTGATATTTCTTCTTTTAATTTAGTTCTTTTTTCTTATTTTTCAAATTATTATTTTTTCCTTTTTCAATAAGTAGTAATTGTTTAAAAACTCAGAGAGAATCAAAAGGTTAAAATAAACACTGGACATAGAAAAAAAAAGAAGAAGCAAACTGAAGCAATAAAAAGTAAACGACTTTGTTAATGACACTACTTGAGAGTGCCCAGAAATTGCACAAGGCTCAACCTAAGCAAATGGCCCATCACCAAAACCATCCTCATCGAACCCACCAAAATGTTCAAACCAGGCTTCATTGAAACGATTTTCTTTAAGTTATTGTGTTCTTACTTTCGTCCATTTTCCTAAGTTATGTTTACTTTGCAAATTTCATTGTACTTGCTCGAATTTGTTTTCTTTATGTTGTTGATTAATTTTTTTAACTTCTATAAATTATTAGGACTATTACATTGTAACAAGCTACTTTTTTTGTTGGAAGAGATTCATTTATTAATAAACAAAGGCCTAAGCCTTGGAGCAAAATATTAGGAAGAAACCTGGAAAGACATAAAATTCTATTGACACTATAAACCTAAACCTAGAAAATTAACCAATGACGACTATATAACTTATATTAGATACTCAAAACATGGATGCTATAACTTCACACTACGTATCCTCATGAACGCAAAGGTGAGCACGTCATATCTCTGATTTATTGAAGCAATATCAAACATTATATTCTCCAACTCTAGCTGTATGGAGATGAACATATAATAGTAACTTTTAGAGCTTAGCATTGAACATGGCGACATTTGAGTTTATCAAACACAGTGGCAATTATATCTATATCCCAGTTGCCTGGCTCTATGGTACGCATAGACTAACAAAACCCTTTGAAGACAAGCATACGTTGGAGAAAGAGACCTATTGCCTTAGAAAAAAAAACTCAACCAACATTTACTAATAGAGGTTGTTGATCAATCATTGTCATAAGTGAACGTTGAACCCAAGAGGTAACTTAATCGCAAGACTTTAAAACAAAAGTCTTCGATCTAGACATCCAGTCATCAAGGCAACTCACTAGACATAAAGAGTAAACACACCATAAACTATGTAATAGGTGAGTAGGTAAAAAAATAAAACAAAGAGAAAAAAAAAAAGGTAGAAAATAAAATCTAATCCTAAAGGAAAAGGGGTGACCAACAATCATAGAGGGGATGAACCACCTCTATTGGGATGATTCCCCCTTAGCTAAAGGGTTGGAGGCTGAGCCGAGGGTGAAAAAGATGCAAGGGGCGCCGCTAAGTTAGAAAGATGTAGGGGGCAGCCCTTATAGAATCTAGCAATTTTAACTTCAAGCAACAAGCTGCTTCCATAACCCTTCCATCCTTCACCCATCGAGAAATAACCATTAACCACACGATTCTTGCTTTTTTTTGGTCGTGACCGGGGCGCCTTTGTTGAAAGGCCTAAGGCGCGGTCCTTAATTCTTCCTTTTTTATTTTTTTGGCTCACTCACGTTTTCTCTTCCTTTTTTTTTCAAATAATATTGACTTGGGCCATGCTATTTGAGAAACGATATATGGGCTACACTCTTTTTTATAGGCCTTTTTTCTTTTTATTTTAAAACCATGCTGGTTCTTCTTTTGTCTTCTTTTATTAACTTTACTTTTTCAAAAGAAAAATTATAAGAAAAAAAAGTAAAAGATGATATTAAAATAAAAATGCAATAATTTCTGAATTATGTTTTCCTGTAAATTCTTTTTTTTTTCATGTTTAAACTCAGCTTATCTACGGTTTATTTAGCAATCTTATAGTGATAAAAAAAAAAACACTCAATTGAAAGAAGACATGTAAAGAGTTATCGTATAATTTTCAATTTTTCATTAGACCAAACGATGGGCAGGAGTGTATGTCAAGTCAAATTTAATTTTTATTTTTTAAAAAATATATTTCTTTTGGAGAAAAATAAATTTGTCATAATTATTATTTAATTTGTACAACAAATTTAAGGTAATCATCATCACCGAAAAGTTATTTTCAATAGTTTTTCCTTTTTAGTTGCTCTCATCCTGTTGCCTTTATGCATGTTATGACAACAGTATAATGCTAACATGTATACTAGTACTCAATTCGATTTAATATTTTGACCGTAGAAATATAAATATTTATTACAAATTTAATGGTAGAATACAATGTACCCCTATCTTGTTAACTAGTTAAGGGTAACAAGACAATCTTATTTGTTCCTCTCATGTGAGAATTTATTGCAATATAAAGAACGTATACAAAAAATAAGTGGAAGAGTATTACTTCCTAGTTTTCTTAGTGTAGCATTAATTAGTGATAAATATTATTTCAACATTACATTCTATAAATATAATACAGGAACACAATCTCTGGTAATGCTGGAATTTGAGCCATAATACTTAAGATTTTATGTCTTTTTTCCCTCTCTACTATGTCTATAAGATTATTGCTTTTTAATGGCTAAATAATACTTTTCATACTCTTTTCAGTTTCTAACTGAAAAAGACAGCATCATGAAGTCAGGGATCGTAAGCAGTGGGAACCAAGCACAACTCTTCTTTCCTTCCCATTGCCAATCCAAGGCGTTCATTCATGTCCAAATCCTCAGGTGTCATTCCACTCGGGAGTGTCCAGTTGAAGTGATATAATAATAGAGCCAAAGGGAGCGTAATGCTTGCTAAAGCAAACGAATAGCCAGGGCAAATTCTCCTTCCTGCCCCAAAAGGTAAAAACTCAAAGTTATTTCCTTTTAAATCAACAGAGTTGCCATCAAACCTCTCTGGTATGAACCTCTCAGCATCGGGCCAATATTTAGGATCCCTTGCAATTGCCCATACGTTTACCATGACTCTAGTCTTGACGGGTATATCATACCCATCAATGATGGTATGCTCAGTGCATTCTCTTGGGATCAACAGAGGAGTTGGTGCATGTAACCTTAGTGTCTCTTTGATTACGAACTTTAAGTAATTAAGTTCCTCAAGGTCACTTTCATGGATTATTTCCTTTCCTTTAAGTGCTTCTCTTAACTCAGTTTGTGCCTTTGCCATCACCTTTGGGTTTCTAACCAATTCTGTCATGGCCCACTCTATTGTCGATGCTGTAGTATCAACTCCGGCAGCATATACTTCCTGCAGAAAAGAAAGTGAAATAATAATTAGATATAATTTTCGGAAAGAAAAAAAGAAACAAGAAGAAAGTAGCAACGGTGACAAACTATAATAATAGGTAGAGTCCATTATTTAGCTGGTAGAAATAAAATATGCACAGAAACTATGTTATTAATTACACTCGTGCTATTTGAATATCAAATAAGGATATAAAAACATTAAAAGAAAATATAAAAGTAGAAAAATAATAGATTGTCCACGTACCACTACTTATATATGAAATCAAGATATTTTTAAAGTTATGTCCAAAATTTGGTTAAAATAATTTCTGTATCAATTAATAATTATTAGATTGTGGAGATTGAGTCTTCGGTGCTCTAAGTAATTTAGAATTAGCTCATGCAGGGCCACTTTCAAACTTATTTATATATTTTATTAAAAATAAAAAATATAACACAAATTGTCTTAATGATACTTATTTAGTACATAATATTAATAAGATTTTGTAAAGTAGAAAGTGTTTAAAATGATGAGTTTCTTAGCTTTATTAAGATATACGCCGAATCAATTTCCACAATTAAAATTATGATTGAATTTTGTGTATAGCCAAGACAAAAATAGCTAGTAAAAATTTTGTCTATATATATATATATATATATATATATATATATATATATATATATATATATATTATTAATTAGATTTTCTCGTGAAACTCAAACTAAGCTTCATGTGAATTCTTCACGTTAGAAGATCCATTTCAAAGAAAAACAAGTGTACATGGTACATTAATTTCATTTTTCCGATAAAAGTAATTTAATTAATTATTTTTTTCATAGAAGCCCATTTATCTCAGTTTATATTTCAAAAGCAAAAAATATTTTGGGATCATCAATATCTCATGCTATATATCACCAAAAATAAAAATTACTCCTTCTTATCTATAATATAAGTCAGTTTTAATCTGGTTCAAAATATAAATCATTTTCACATTTCAAGAAAACATTAATTATTTTATGTCCATTTAACTTAGAACTATCAAAATAGGTCAAGCTAGCCCATTCAAGCCAACCCACATTAGGCTGGGCCATTTTCAAACCAGACCACTTTGGGTCATGTTAATTTCAGGCCAAAAAGTGCTAGCCTAATCCAATTTATTTTGACCATGGGCTGGCCCATAGGCCAAATTGTTTTCTTGTTCATTTTTTGAATTGTATAATTCATGTAAAATGTCAATGAAAAAAATACTTTTTTATTTTATTATAATGGATTAAAAAAGTATTAGTAAATGGTGTTATTCTTTTTGCTTTATTTATGAGACTGATAAATGGAACTTGATTTTAATTTAATAATTAAATTTCAATAACTTAATGTAATGCAACACGAAGTGGATAAAAAAAATTTTTCATCGATATTTATTAGTTTAAACCTTTTAAGTTAAAAAAGGGTTAAAAAGTTTAAATTCAAATATTTATATCTCATATATACAATTTATTATTTAATAAAAAAATTAGTGTTCGAGCCATTGAGCTTGGTTAAGTAGGCCAATTTTTTTTCCTCCTATTTCTTCAGCCCAACCCACACATTCTTTCGGGCTATTCAGGCCACCTAAGGTTCGGCCAACCCATTTTGACAGTTTTAATTTTACCCTTATATGATGAGTGAAAATGAATAAATGTGTGTATGATTATTTAATAGAGAGATAATTTATGATAATCGATAAAGGGTATTTTTATCTTTTATTTTTATTTTTTTAAAGGATCAATGAAATCCAATTATCACCTTAATTTTCGTACATAACCTTAAGGCCTCATCTGATACACAGTATAGGCCTGATAGTATTAGTTAATACTATAGAACTAATTTTTATCATATGTTTGATGTCACATATAATGACATAATTTTATACGATTAAACTATTTTTATCCTATGACTATAATATTAAGTTATTATGCCTCCAAGAGGCGTGATAACATCTGATAGTATTATTTTACTAGCAAGTCCCAAATTAACCTTGATTAACTCTTCTATGCCCCATCCCCACCCACTGCAGGAACTAGCCACCCACCAATTGCCATCGCCGCTGGTCACCTCCCCTCCTATCCGTTTGTCCACTGCTGGTCATGTGATGCACCCGACAATGCATGGTATAAAAATTTATACAATATATTTTTTATACTATATTATCAGACCTTATATCATATATAATATTGCCAATTCTTATTGTGTACGATATGTCAAATAGGGTCAAAACGAGTTATATTATGAATTAGATGGATTATCACTTTTTTGTCAAACGAAAAGTCCGAAACAATGACACTCTTGTAATCACCGGTAGCATGCTATCTGTTGACCATATAGTATTAAATTTATACATAGTTGCATGTCATAAAAAAACCACTAAATCGTTTACGTACTATACGATATTTGTAAGATGTCATTTGTTAAAATTCTTCTTCTCGTCATTGGAGCAAAAAAAAAAAAAAGATAAAAACGATATTATCAAAGATTCAAAACATCGTACAAGCCATTAATTAAGATTGGGTCAGTGACAAAAGTTTGGATAGCCACCAGAAGGTCATGTATTTAAATCCTATTGCATGTGTATGTTAGCATTTTCTGTTAGTTACTAAAAAAATGCATAAAGGTCAAATTAAAAAATAATAAGAGAAAAAAAAAGTTCTATTTTACCGGTTTAAAAACTGAGTTCTAATGCATTAATTAATTTACTTACCACGATCACAGCTTTGATGCTTCTGATTTTTGTCTCGATGTCGAGACTGCCACTTTGTTGAACTCTCAAAAGAACATCAACAAGATCCTCCTCCTTCACATCAACCCTGCCGTCTTGTGCTAATAGTTGCTTTTGTTGATGCTCCACGATAATTTTTTCCAAGATATTGTCAAGCTGCTTGTGCAACTTGTCCAATTTGTACTTCAACCCAGTGATGTAATACAAAGGCTTGATTGAAGGGAACAAATCAGCCAGGTTAAACCCTACTAAAAAAGCCATTGATTTTTTTGTAAGGGACACAAACTCAGCATGGTCCTTATAAGACTCCTCACCTAATGCTACCCTACAAACAGAAGCACATATCAATGAGGAAATCCTACTAGAGAGATTGATTGGTGAACCTGCTGAGGCCTTAATTGATTTTATGAATTTTGCTGTCTCATCTTCTCTCACTGAACAGAAAGACTGAACCCTCTTCGTGCTTAGAAGCTCTAGGGTGCATATCTTCCTCATTTCTCTCCAGTATTCACCATATGGAGCAAAAGCAATATCTAGTGTCCCATAGGTCAAGGCTTCACTAGCATGAACTTGGGGCCTTTTAAGAAAAGCAAGATCATGGGTTTTCATGATCTCTTTGGCCAGCCTTGGGGATGTTACAACTACAGCAGAAATTTCACCAAGTTTGAGGTGCATGAAAGGCCCATATTTCTTGGCTAGTTTTTGGAGAGAACGATGTGGGAGTGAACCTGCTGCTGCCACTTGATGGAGGTTCCCAATGATAGGTAACTTCCTTGGGCCAGGGGGCAGTTTGGTTTTTGGCTTGTAATATTTTGCAAGCCAATGCAAAAGTATAAACAAAGAGAAGGTAATAACCAAAAGGGACAATTGAGATTCCATGGCTTAGCTTAAAGGTGATGATGAGATTCAAGTCAGGTGCTTGTATCGTTTGCTTAGATGCTGGTTCTTATATATAGAGCAGTGAACCTATATGAGGACAAATATCAATACCTGTTGGGCAAATTATACTAATATCTTCTTCTCAATTTATCCAGATATAAGGGTGGAAATAGGCTGAATCAAGACTTAATAGATTTAGTCTGCATTTTTAACAAATAGTCTAAGTCTTGGGCCTATCATCTGACATAGGTCTCTTTTAGGGCTTTACCCTGACCTTTTGAAAATACGTATTTTTTAAAATGTAAAAAATAAAACACATACTTTTAAAAAATTCAAGGGACTTCTAAGTATGTCAAAAAGTATATATTTAAATTGGCTAAAAACTTCTTAAATAAGTTGAAAAATATATTTTTAAATAGATTAACATATTTATGTTATTATCATTAAATTTTCTAAAATATTAATATTAATAACAATAATATAAGTAGGCCACCTGCTAGGTCTAAAAGACTATTTTCATTGTTTAAACCCTGGCCTATTTAACTAAAAAGATTTTTTGAAAAATCTAAACCTAACTTATTTCCTAAATAGATTGGGTTAAAATAGGCTGAATGTAGCTTAAGCCGAAAGCCCTCGATAAGACATCTGGCCTACTTCCAACCCTATTCGAATGACACCAACCTCTCTTGAACGTAGTATTCAATGGGTAATGTAGGGGAGGGAGAGATATAATAATTTTATAAACTTAAATATGATCAATGTAATGATTTCATAAATTTAGAGATTTTGAAAGTAAATTTTATAAATATTTAAGAATAGGGGTGAAGTTAACTAATCCTCGTAAGTTCAACCAAATTTGTCCTACTTAATTTTTCAATAATATTTGATGATGTATGGTCGGTGCGTTGAATTCAACAGCAATCGCCTGGTTTACAAATTCCTTTAAGAGGATATGAAGCTATAAAACCACAAATTGAAAAACGAACAAAGAAAATTAATAATTTAGAAGTTGGAATAAATTATTGTAAATATACTATAAAAATACACGTGTTTGATTATTATGAAATTCTCATTTATATACAAGCAAAAATTCAATAAATTAAGGTGAAACTTGTAAAAATGTAATTAAGAGCATTTGAAAGTATTTGTAAGATATTTGACACAAGGTGTATCTAACACGAACGCTAAAAGTATTTTAAAGTATCCATACTTCTTATGTTAGAAGAAAGCAAATTACATTTATGCATGGTAAATATTTTGATTTATTACGAAACTTCTTTGACTTATATATGCTCTAGAACTACTATTAAACTTTAAAATAGATACAATTTTTGAACGTTGATGACAATTGTATTTTGTGTTTCATATTGAGTTTATTTTTCATTTTGTATAAACTATTTTATACCATTATTTATATTAAAAATAATAACATATGTTTTGAAATTGATGAATTAGACGCAAAAGATGGTTTGGTGCAAAATTAGACAACATCAAAATTGGAATTATTGTATTGAAACTAATTACCAGTTGGCCTAGCAGGATAAAGTGCCAAATCCCTTAAAAAATATACAGGGTTTAAATTTTAAAATTATAAATTGGGCAAATTGGGTTGGGAGGGTCAACCCCATAATAGGTCTCTAGGATCCCAATTTTTATTAGTCAATGCATTGGATACCAAATACTTTTGGGGAAAAAAAGGAATTATGTTATTGAAAATTAATTAAGGACACATTAATTCTGATGGCTTAAAAGAAATTAAGTAACATTTCTCTTTATTGGTACAAAGCAAATAAATCAAACTCTGAAAAATCTTACTGAACTAACAAAAATCACGTCCTCAAATTTTATCTCATTTGTTGTTCCATCAATTATTAAGCGTATTATATGTATGAGAAATATTTGACGGTAGCCGTATTGCTTTGATTAAAAAATTAGTGTATATTGATAAATAATGTTAAGTAACAATAATGAATATCTGTAAATAAATATGTTTTCATTTTTTATGGGGTAAAAAGGCCTTCATTTCTGCTGTTAACTAATTATTATATATTTTGTAACTTGCAAGACATATATAATTAGAAGAGGCACGAAGGCATAGGAATTGCGTCCATTTTTTTTCCCTTTGTAAAAATGACTTTATGAAAGAGTTAATTTATATTTGACATTAGCGACTAAGTAAAAATAATAAAAAGACAATGAAGGGTTAAGAAGGGATTTTACGTTGAACAACACACTTTTCATTATAGAACTTTTTGACAATAACTTACTTTTCAATATATAGTAAAAGTAAATGATTGTTAAAAAATCATAATATCATATGTTTATGTAATACTTTTAAAATATATGAATATTGAATGGTGAAATATCAATGTCGGTTGCATGCTTTGACTTAATAATTTATTTTTATAATTATTCATTCTTACTTATTTATCTTTTTTTAATATTTATTATTATAGTGTTTAGATAACTATTGTATTAAGAAAGCTTTTTTAAAAAAATACTCAACATATAAATATAAATTGTTATATTAAAGATTTTAATGTTGAATACTTGTCATATATAGAATATTAAATATATTTAATTAATTAAATTATTTTTTAGTTAAAATAAGAATAATAACTTTTGATATATATCATTATAATGATTAATAAATAACTGTTAATAAGCTATTCTTTTAGTTAAATAGAATAAGTACATTTAAGTAAAATTCAATAAGGATAAGTGTTAGTGAGAGTGACAATAGTTAAAATAGAATGACAATAGCCACTCCCAGCATTTTTTTTAAAAAATTATTTAGGGAATATGAGGGATCTAATTCTCCTATGTGTCACATGATTAATGGAATAGAGCAAAACATATGTTTTACATCGGAAGCAATGAAGAACTCCTCTTCATGTAATGAACGTGAAAATTATTTATATTTATTGAGATGATAATATATATTGAATGACATAATATTACTATATCAAAATTAAATATTTTTCAAAAAAACATGGATTAAATCATTTTGCTCATTGTTTGCTTTATTTCCTGTATTTGATCTTATTTGTTTCCTTATTATTTGATTTTGTATTTTCTTTTTTATGCGTGGGTTGATTTGTTTTCTTATTATATGATTTATTTCCCTACATTTCTCTTTTGATGCATAGAAAAAAGCACGCCTAAATATATTAACGATTTGAAGAAAATCTTTCCCTATTTCCTAACAATTCAAAAACAGTAAGTGTTGGGTCTATCTTCCAAGAATGAGAAAGTGGTCATTTATGCTTTGGCAAAAGCCCGATAAGTTGCTGCTGGCCACCATATATAGCCTTAATTGATGAGTTTTTCTGATGTTTACTGGTTTGGAGTCTCTTTTTGTATCTATGCTGTGTTGTCTCTATTGCTGTGTTACAATGGATTCTTATTATTTTGTCATTTTTGTGTTTTTGCCTTGTAATCCTTTGCTACTCTCATAGCGTTTAGCAAATTATAATTATCAAGGAAAAAAAACAAATTGGACCATGAATTTTACATTTTACATATGTTGTGGACAATGGTCACAATCAAATGTTCTCAACACAAACAAATCAAACTTTGTATATTGAAATAAAGAATTTGGACTACTTGTGTTCTCGAAGGTCATCTTCAATTTATTGATGAGTCTATGGTATATAAAATTATTTCTGTATCTCTTTCAATCAATATGTATCATTTATGTGTCATGTGATTTTATAACATGTATCATATTCTCTATTATCAAATGGATTAGGGTTCAAACCACATTATCATAAAATTATCCACACTTTTTAAAGGAATCATTTGTATAAGATGATATGTTAAATATAAACTATTTATGTGTCTCTGCTTATCATATAAAATTTAGGAGGGAAATCACTTTTTTTAGGACTTTGCTATATATATAACGAAAATCATAAATATATATATATAAATAACGAAAATCACAGTGATCAAATCAATCGATTCAATAACATCATACCCATTTAATCGCCTACAATTTCATTGACAAAATTAACCAAGATCCTGGAGTTACCTCCCGTTTGCATTACCATAAAGTACTAAAGACTTGTACCATGCATTATAATCCTATAATACTAATTAATACATGTTGAAATTAACAAGTTGTAGAAAAGTATGTCCATTTGACCGGGAATAGTATGAGAGATACAAAGGGGTAATTTTGCTGCGATGACTGGAGGGTGGGACACTTGATAGTACTTCATATATGGAAAATTTGTGATTACAAACAGAGTCAACTTTTATTTAAAATGGCTGCAAAGACTAGCCACTTTGCATTTACTTTGGAGGGAGGTCCCTCAAAATGCAGCCACCTAAACGCCAAATATCATGTAAATTGTAGACTAAGAGAAAAAGTGGGGCGCCGGTTGATATATTTCAAAGGGAAAGAGACGTTCAACCAACCTAGGAACATGGACATGGCAGGGGAGCAAAACTAATACAGTGACGCATGTGTTACTCTTTTCTATGCGGATCCTTCCATTTCTATATGCTTCCGTCATGTGTAATTTTCATTAACTTTCTCCAATTTGTTTTCATAATTTCTTCAATAGTTCAGTAATTTCGATAAGGGATAAAGATTAAAGAAAATCTTCCAGAAAATTGAAGGCAACGGAGTAGCAGATTATGGCTGGCTAACTGTGGTCACACGCACGATCTATAGATTGTTTTGCATGTGTTGATGAAGGAAACACCCAAAGGGGACCGCAGCCTTTACTTGATGATATTATGATACTTCGGCGGTCAATTTCTATTGTTGGACCGGACTACGCGGATCCTTCCATTTCTATATGCTTCCATCATAAATTCCCAATAGCTTAACCTTGAAGTGTGAAAAGTTTTTCTTTACCTCTGCGTATGTTTGAATCGGTAATAAGCGGTGGAGTGACGTAAAGTGAAAGTGAAATAAAATATAATAGAAGAAAGTGGAGTTTAATGGTATAATTATTCAACTCTATTGTTTGGATATCTTAACAATAGAATAGAGAAATATTTTTTCCATTAATTAAATATGTCAATTGAATAGAGCAGAATTATTATTGTAAGCTTTTTATCCCCATAATACTTTTAGTAGAATATTAATAATAGGTAGATAGGTGGATAAAGTTATATTCTTGATTTTTATTCCATCTAATTCCCCCAATTTGGGGAAGAAAAATACAAAGAGATAATAAAATTGGATGGAATTGAGTCTATCCATCTTCATTCCATTCTAGAAAGTGACTATTGTCAATCCTATATGGCCATTGTCACTCCCATTTATATTAATTATTCTTTAGTTTTACCAAATTACCCCTCTTTTATTTTAACCAAAAGCATATCTAACATAAGATGATTTATAATATTATCAAAAGTTATTATTATAAATTTAATTAAAAATTAGTTTAACCACATATATTTATTATTTATCTTATTTTTAATGTTCAAGTAATTACTAGATATTATATGTATTAATAATTTATTTATATAATGATTTAATTCAAATATTAAATTGCTTTAAATTTGTATACAAAAATATCTAAATAATATAATGTTGAATATTTTTAAGAAAGTAATAAATAAAAATGAGTAATAACAAAGACATGATAATAAATTGTGGTATATAATTACTTACATATTTGTAACATCCAACATTTATATAAATAAAAAACTAGTAAATAAACAAAATGATACCATAGCTTATTTCTATTGGATTGGCAATTGATTTTTATTATATTTTTATTTATTCATATTATTAAAAATTGAGGTGATTTTATAAGTTAATTAATTAGTTATTTGCATCAAAAAGAGTTTAAAAGGGTTAATATTTTTCGATACATGAATAATATAGAGGCTATATTATTTGTTTTCTATTAGATAACATAAATATATAATTTACTCTTTTAAAATAAATTTCAAAACAAAAATTTTAAAAACTAAAGAAGGACAAGTATATAAATGTGTCTTTCAGCCATTAAAAGTAAGTGATTGTAAAAAAAATCTTAATATAATAAGTTTATTTAATACTTTTCAAATTATATAAGTATTGGATGTTAAAATTAAATAATAATATGTGCATTGTATAGTTTGATTCAGTATTTATCATTTTTTATCACTCATTATTCATTATTTTTCTTTTTTTCTAAAATATTTAGTTAATTATTACCTTAAGAAAGTTTTAAAGGAAATAATTCAATATATAAAATATTAATTATTACATCAAATAAGTTAATGTAAAACAATTGTAACTAAACTAATGAAAATAATATTAAATAATTTAATAATTAAATTATTTTAAATTAAATTTGCAATAATAAGTTTTGATATCATCATAATGACTAATAAACAATAAATACCAATTATGTATTAGTTTTATTTGATTATTTTCTTTAGGTAGTGTGAGGGAAAAAAAATCAAATTAGATAGAGGGTTATGCTCATATTTTATGGTGTAAATATATTTGTTAAGCCATGATAATAACATTTAGAATTAAACATTATATTTAATCATTGCATGTATTAGTTTTATTTGATTAAAATAAAAGAAGGATAATTTAGTGAAACTAAATAATAATTAATACAAATGGGAGTGACAATAGTCATTTAGTTATGCCACTCATTCCATTCCATTCCAACATACTTCATTAATTCAAACATACCCGAATTCAACTTTTCATTCACCCCAAAAGCATATAAATGTTCAATTAATGTGGGTCACAAAGTTAGTCATCCAATGCTAAATAATCTATTATCAAAAGTAATATTACATTTCCCCAAATGACTTAAACATAGAATAATATTCATCCTTTTATTTTATTCTATCCGTTTCAAAATAACTATTAAAAATCAAATAACACATATTTAAGAAAAAAATCTTGATTGATAAATATAGAAAATTATATGAGTTGTTGAAATTATCCATCTAAAATTATTATTATTCATAGTGGTAAATATATTGATTATTCAACTAATATATACATTTATATTAATGATATAAATGAAAGAAGACAAAATTAATACTATCTAAATACTATAAATGGATAAATATTCTGAAACATTAAAAAATCCTCACTAAAATTGCACATAACTTTGTGATGACGCCCACCCCTTGAAAATTTGAAAATGCTTGCTACGTGGAACGAAAACATTTTTCCATCAAAAAGATACGAAAACCAATCCAAAGGTGGTTATTATTTTAGAAAAATTAAAAAAAAAAGGGTAGAGGATAAAAACTCATTAACGCAGTAAATGATACACAATGTTGCTCGTATGAGAACTTTTCAAGCCATCCATCTTTTTCCAATTTAAAAATCACATATTTCCAATAAAAACTTGCCATTTCAAAATCCTTAACAAGACCCAACAAGTGATATTCAGTATTTTTTTTAAAAAAAATTTCACTACAAGAAAATAAATATTTTCAACAGTTCTCGATAACAAAAGTATCAATAAAAATATTATCTAAAAATAATTTCAACATAAAATGTTGAAAATACTTATAAACTTTTATCGACAATTAATATATGTTGAAAATATATTTTTTAGATATTTTTGACATGTACTAATTGTTAATAAAAATTTATAAGTATTTTCAACGATCATTTTATGTGAAATTAATTATTTTTCTTGATAACACTTTTATTAATATTTTAATTGTCGAGAATCATTCAAAACCTCATTTTTCTTGTAGTTTTTTGACTATGTACATATCACTATTGTCTATTGATATGAATATTCATAACTATGAACATAAATTCATATTTGTAAACGATTTGTAACCTACCTGTGGTTAGTGATTTGGTTGACCATATAATGTCCCTTTTATGCTAAACTTCTCATCTGTAACAAAAATGTTATAAATACTCTTTCAATAGGCGTCACACATTTGACACAAGTTTACACAAACATAGACTAGCAGTAAGTAATAAGAACGTAATAATTTGAATACATTGTTAATGTAAAATAAATTTATACATATATCAAATCATATGTTGCTATGTCAATAAAAATGTTTGAGTCAATTGTCACCAACTAGAAAGTCTAACAAATATGAACACATAATTGATTAGCAGTGTAATTTTTATTTATATTATCAATATATCAAAATTAAACTCAAATAACAAAAGACTCAATTTGAGTAGTAAAATAAGTTATCGGTTATCATGTATGCAATTATTGAACATTAAATATGTGTAATATAATTATAAGTATAAGAAATATTTTTAATAAAAAATTAATTTATTAAAGATCATAAATTATGTGACATTTGTAGGTAAGTTGTTGTGAATTTCGCATTTCATTATATTTACAGTGCAACCAGACACCTAGAGGTAATTTGTTAACTATGACTTTTTGCTAAACAATTTATTTATAATTTCGCTTTTAATAAATGCATGACTTAGCTTGAAGTAGAATTCATAAAATTTACTATGCAACTAACTGCTAGTATGAATCATTTAACCTTTATGAAAAGAAAATACTCCCTGTATTAGCATTTTTATCTGAAAAAGGAAAAAAATATTTAAACACAATCCATCTAGAGCACACCTTTATGGTACGATACGAATTTCCTTACTTGATCCAACTGTGTTTTTGGCAACCATTAGGGGTAGCAAAGTTTAAGAGAGAGAAATTTGAAACAACCAAATGCAGAAAATTTATTTTATTTTATCCATTTTCGAACTGCCTTTTGCGAAAAGCCTTTCGCACCAAATAGTATTTTCCATCTATAATTAAAGTGTAACACGTCATTCAATATTTCTGCTAAACAATTTATTTATAATTTCGCTTATATAATAAATGCATGACTTGAACCCTTGAAGTCAAATTCATAAAATTTATTTCCAAGCCATCTGCAACTTATCGCTACTTCCTACGTTCCTCATTATTAATAGTCGTTAATTGTAACAAGATACATTTATTTTAATATATCAAAATGATTAGATTTTTCACGATGGCAATTAATAAAAAATGAAGAGAGTAATATGAATCATTTAACCTTTGTTTAAACAATCTCCCTCTACTAACATTTTTATCCGACAAAAAGGGAATAAAATATTGCAACATAATCTATAATTAAAGTGTAACACATTATTGTAAAACATGAAGTATTTTGTTGTTTAAGAAATATTTCTCTATTTAATATCAAGTAAGACATATATCTTAATTCTAACAAGTAATTTGATATACTTTTCAAATGAGTTACACATTTTGCTGTCGTGGTTAACCTCAGCAATTGGAATTTTCCCAAGCTCATGCCAGTTATTCAATGAAAATCAGGTTCTGCGACTTGATACACAAAGTTGAGGACGTAGCTTCGTATTTTGCATTTGTTGAAAATTCAAAGTTGCGTGATCACCTTGATAAGTAATTTTTTTTTAAATACTCCTTGAATTTTTCATGAGTGAAAAAAATATCCATGTGATATGAATAATACTAGGAATCGACGTAATGGAATTGACGAGTCCAGTAGTCCATTACGCGATTTTTTTGATACAGTAGTCCAGTACGCGATTGAGAACGACTCAAATACACATAAGGGAAAATAGTTCTAATCTGACAATATGTTATGTTACCCATATCTTTCAAAGGAAACAAGGCCGTGATTATAAAGATTGTTCCAGCATTTTATGGATACATGAGTGGATGAACATTTGAGTCAATTTTGAAATGTTGAATATGTACTCACTCACTCACAAGCAAGCTAACTTTTTCAGTAGCTAACGTTTGGAGTGGATGTGACTTCCATTGCAAATAGTCAACAATTATAACCCCTTTTTCTTATTTTTGCAAATTCAACAATGGAGGGTTGAACTCCATGTGTGCAAAATCTTCCACGGAAAGTGGGATTGTATCACGGGAGTCATTGTGCATTTATTGCCCAGTGACATCTAAGTCTCTATTCTATAAATACAGACTGAAACCATGGAGATAGTATCATCCCAGCTGAAAACATTAGAACCAATCATAAGTTTCTTGTAGTGAGAAAAAAAAATAGAGAGTGAGTATAAAAAATTTTCAAAAAAGTGGTATGAGTATACACTGGAGTTTTATATATATTCTCTAGATTTTTATAATACTACAATTGTAGTAGGAGAGAAGTCTCATTGGTGATACACTATATTATAACTATTAAAAAATAGAGTGTAATATTTTCGAAGTTTGACCCGTGATTCTTCCTTCAAAATTATAGGAGGATTTTCCATGTTAAAATTTGTGTGCAGTTTTCTTGATCTATTTTGTTGGTATGAATAGTAATGAATTAGTATTCATAAATAGTGATACGGGTCCCATTGTAGAGTATGATTCATAAATAGTGACACAAGTCCCGCGGAGGAATACTAACGCAGTTTCACTATGAGGTACTATTCATATAAATAGTGACACATGGGTTCCACTGTGAATTACTATTCACTATGCTTCATTTATCTGTTATTTTCCATAAATTTGGTGTGCTTCGCTCATATCCATAAAATGTTTATTACAATTGAGTTGTACCAAACTCTCTAATATTCCTCTAACAAGTGGTATCAGAGCCACTTGGTTTTGGATCCAAGATGTCAGTGCCAAAATTTAAAGTGGAGAAGTTTGATAGGTCCAACAACTTTAGACTATGGAAGCTAAAACTGCAAGTATTGTTAGATCAACAAGGTCTTGCAATGATGTTGGAGGGCAAAGAAAAATTGTTGGGGTCATTACCTAATGACAAGAAGGAGGAGATGATGGCCACAACATAGAGTACAATATAGTTGAGCCTTGTGAACAATGTTCTGTGAGAGGTCATGGAAGAAAAGTGTCACGACCCGACTTGGGAATGTGACCGGTGATGCGAGTGTTGTCGCCCACAACAAATTAAAAATAGTTTTAGTTACTAAATTACACCAAAAATGTAGTTAGGGTGCAATCCAGCTTATCTCACGTGGAAGTGTTCTAATTGATTCAGGAAAGTTGGGGGTTTGAGAAGTTGTAGCAATTAAATTAAATCAATAAATTATAATAAGAAAATTATACGAGAAAATTACCTGCACAAGGAGTCTTTCAGATCAAGAATTGTTCAATCATCGGTTCAAAAGATAAATTCATGGCAGTGGTTACTTTCATTAGTTATGCTATCACACAACAATGATGCAATTCTACTTAGCGGTTATACAATCGCACTCCCACTAAGGGTTTGACTAACATATGAATTAGTAATTCACGATCGTGATTCTATGAACCTATGTCAATTTGACTACCAATTACAACAACCTAATTCCTAATGGAGTTAATTTCAATCCCTTACCAATTAGATGTAATTAAATCAATCAACCCAATACCCCAATGGTATCTAGATTATACACGCGAACGAATGCACAAACAAACAACTCTTAAAAATATAATCACAAAAATCTTCGCAATTGATATCAAAAGAGAAAGTAAACGAGTAAGAAAAACTAACCATGAATTGCAATTAAAATTGGAAACCTCAAGAACAATCTCAATTTTCAGTTATCCTTGCACATGGTAAAAAGATTACTCCTCCATAAGGGAAGTTTCACAATCAATGTTGAAGGAAAGCCCTAAATTACAATCTCAAACGGGAACTAAAACAAAGATTGGGAGTCCCAAAACCTAGAGAGAGAGGGAGAATAATAGCAACTAAAGTGGCTGCCTAAAACTAAGTAAAAGCTAGAGTAAAAGTGTGTAACAATCCCTTAAATACCTCTCTAAAATTGGGTCAAAGTGGACTCAAAAACTGATCTAATGACCTGATCATTCAATGAGTGCTTGCGCTAAATGACCGCTGCGCTCACCAATGAGCTATGCTGATAAAAACCTTTTTTTTTTTGGGTTCTGCCAGGAGCGCTAGCATGGATAGAACTGATGTCTTCATGTGTTTAATCATTTTGGCCTACTAAACATCTGAATCTGTCCTCGGCACTAGAAATAGCGATTGTAGCCCTTTGAATTAGCTTTCCAATGCCACCAAAATCACCTCAATCAAACACCTGTAGCTCTAGATATTATGAAAATACTAATTGGAGGTCAAATTGGACAGCATCAAAATAATAGCAACCTTGTTCTTAACATTTTGCACTTGATCCAAAGCTCCTTACACAAAACCATACTTAAAGAGACAAGTCAAATGCAACAGGGTGTAATTACAATTTATTTCAAAATCAATACAAAATTCAATAATTCTATTTAAATCACACGATGAGGAGTAAATCAAAATCCTTATTAATTGCATCAATAACTTAGTAAAACTCATACAAAAAGCTAAGGTTTGGTAGCAAGATAAGTGGCATAAATGCCTCTTATCAACCTGCATGTGAGGAATCTCATTCATACGTAAGTATTGTGACCTTTGAGTTTTTCTATATGCAAAGCTTACATCATAAAATCTATTTTCAAACATAATTGTGTATCTAATATAAATCATTTTCTCCTTGTAATCTAAATCATCATATTTAGTTTCATAATCAAACTTTGAATTTATAGTCATAATACAATATATACTAAATTACTCTCTATAGACAATTTAAAAACCATAAAAGCAATAATCATGCAAATACAATATAATCCAATTCATGGTAAAACAAAATGTAAAACATCACTATAGTCTGGACCCTTATGCGAGCTGCGCGACTCACAAATAAATTAAAATTTATAAAGTGTTAAGTTGCATAAAAAATATAGTAAAGGGCACAACATAGGTCGTTTTTCAAGGAGACTTCAATACTTAATCGGAAGAAGGGGTTTGGAAGAATGAGAATTAAAACAATTAAAATTAAAAGATAATAGTAATGAGATAATAGCAACATTGAAGAAGGCACTAATGCAAGGTATTCCTAGGATTGGAAATTAATTATCATTGACCAATTATTAAACTCATTGGTAGCTATTGGTAATAAATTACCAGCAATTCTACTATTAATCAATCAACCTCTAGAATTTGACCAATGCAAATAACTAATAAACGAGATCTCAATTTAATTAGAAATTATATTGATTTAATGAACCAATTGTTATAGCCTAATCGTCAATCGGAAAGTTAATTCTAATGTTCTCCTTCAAACATAAACCAATAGATTTATCAATTTATACCTAAAGGGTTTCGCTAAACGACGATCGCCAATTTAGTTATTCCAATAAAGATTATAGCAATCACCACAATAATTAAAAGGATAGAAACTGCAGAATATTAAGAAAACTAATGTATTCAATATAAACAAAGGGTCTTAAATGTCATCCCAATCTATCCAAATCCCTATACTAGTAAAGAAATCTACTCCTCCATCTTTGGAGGATTACAACAATGAAGATAAAAGAACCTGAAAATAATAGCAATAATCCTTCCCACAATTTCCAAGATAAAGCACCTTCATCAATGGAATCCTCTGAGAGAGAAGAGAGGAGAAGAAAAGAGATGTAGAGAGAGAATAATAGCAACTAAAATGGCAACCTCAAAGTGAGTCCAAAATTAGGGTAAAAGTTTGTAACAATCCTATATATATTGCTCTCTAAAAATGAGCCAAAGTGGGCCCAAAAACAGATCACTAACTGATGTCCCGTGATCGCACCACCGCTAACACTCAAGGAACACTATAGTACTCAATAGAATGCTGAGTCCTAAAATTTGATGGAAGTTTCTTTGCCGAGCTCAAGCGAATATGAGCTTCTACGAATTTTATTCATTTTTGCTCCAAGCTTCTTCTAAAGAATTCCCAACCTTATTCTTGATATTTTGCACTTGATCCAAAACTTCTATGCATAAAACCATACTCAAAGATACAAGTCAAATGCAACAGGTATAATTATAAATTATTCCAAAATTAATACAAAAGTCAATAATTCTATTAAAATCACACAATGAGGAATAAATCAAAATCCTAATTAATTACATTAATAACATAATAAAACTCATGCAAAAAGCTAAGGTTTGATAGGAAGATAAGTGGCATAAATGTCCCTTATCAAACTCCCCCACACTTAAGCTTTCACATGTCCTCATGTGAAACTAAGATCAAACCAAGACATGGATGAGAAACAGTATACAAGGACTACACTAGACTCCTAAAATTAAAAGTGTATGATGCATGAAAATAAATGACAATACACCAATCCAATGAGCCTAGAGGCATAGCAATAATCTTTCACACCAACAATCAAGAGAATTGCAACAAGTAAGGCATGAGCACGAACATAGCACATAAGGTAGAATTCACATATGATGCATGAACCAAGTACAAAAATCTTCCCAAGGTTAGTGTTTGCCACTCATTCACTCAAGTGTTTTAGGTTATGATACACACTCAATCACCTCACATGAAAATACATTACCATAGGCTTGCCACGGGTCTCATTCTTCATTTTGTTACACACACATGCATACCAAATCAAAAGGACTTACCTTTGGTTGTAATGAGGCTTAGGTGAAGGTGGGTCATTATACAGGCTAGTGAGCTAAACCTTTAGTCAAAGGAGAGCAACTGCATACACAAAGAGCACAAGTGCTTAAGGGTACACTTTGTTCAACTTAACACAATTACAAGCCTTTCTTTTGCAATGTGACACACCTTCAACCCAAACTTTTCTAGAATTTTTTTTTCAATCAACCTTGCTTCTCTTTTTTTTTTTTCTTGGTGTGGTATTTGCTGAATTTGGTGTACACAGTGTTCCTCCCTACACTTAAATTGGGGTATGCCCTCATGCTCTACCCCACACTTATGCTCAAGCATATATAAGAATTTGCACAAATGCTCTCCTAAGCCTAAAATGTTGGGAGTTTTCATTATTTTTCACTTTTGGCTAAAGATATGCTAAAATAAAAGAATGGACAATAAGGCTTAAAGGGACTAAAAAATGGTAACATGCAAAGGTTGGCTATATGGGCAGTGGCAAAAAACAAGAAAAATGCCTCAATCATATTCAAGCATGCACATGAAAAACATATTTTCAAACAAGACCTAAGCAAGTTCTAGAATGCAAATCCAAAGAGGAAACACACATGAACAAATAAGTGTGGCACATGATAGTCCAATCAAGAGGCTCAAAATCTCATAGGTAAAAGTATATGTACTCAATCTAACAACACAGTGAATTCACTAAGCATACAATATAAAATAAAGTCAATGCCAAGCACATCAATATAGTGCATATGGTGTGAGCCTATGCATGTGACCTCCAAGGTACCAAAGGAATGGTGTAGAATGCAAATAAAAATAAATATGATGCAAGACTCAAAACTAAAATTTAAATAAATAAAAATGCAGAAAAATAAAGAGAAAGGTAAAGAAAAACCTCACGGTGGGTTGTTTCCCATCCAACACTTTGCTTTAACATCCCTAAGTTAGACTTCAGGACCATGAGGGTGTGAGCTTCAACCCAAAGATAAGCCAATTGAGCCCTTAGATCTAGGGGTCTTATGGGGTACATTAGCCGGTGCCCCTCAATGTTACCCTTAGTCATCCAAGAATTTTCCAACTCAATTGCACCATCGGTGTGCACTAGTAACCAAGAATGGTACCCTCCATCTAGACTTTGGCTTTTCAGCCATCAGTTTTGCCTAGGGCTCATGTCGCAAGATCCACTACCTCTCACAGGGCTTCTTACCCAACATGGGCTGGTCATGAAACACTTGACAAACTGATGACTGCTACCTGGATGGTGTACTTGTATTTGAAAACTTGGGACATATCCCATGGAAGAAGAAAAAGTAGAAAAAAGGATCTGGATATTTACAGAGCATATTTCCACAAGCACCATTAACTAAAGAGTCAATGACATTAATGCCAAACATGAAGTGTTACTCATGGGGATGTTTCATAGCATCAGATAAGTTAAATTAGACTTTCATGTCCCTACACTCCATGGATAGTGTGCCAGCATGAACATCAATCATGGTTCTAGTAGTTTTCAAAAAGGGTCTACCCAAGATCAATGTATGCTAGTTGGAATTGGTGTCATTCTCCATTTCAAACACCTAAAAATCAGCAGGGAATATTAAATCATTTACCTGAATAAGAACATCTTCCAATACTCCCTTTGGTCTTGTGATGCTGTAATTGGCCAGTTGAATTTGCAACCCGATTAACTTGATTTCTCCAAAGTGCAAAGACTTTAGAGTGATTTGGGTATAACATTAATGCCAGCTTCAAGGTCAGCTAGGACTCTCATGATATTCAAGTTCCCAATGGTATAAGGAATATAGAATGTGCTCTGGTCCTTACACTTGGTTGGTAGGTTGCTTGGCTTGGTGATGGAGGAAGCATTTACCCCCATAATCACCTTATCCTCCCCATTGCCCTTAATCTTCCTTCTATAGGTGCACAGATCTTTAAAAAATTTTGCATACTTGGGAATTTGTTTGATTACATCCAATAGGGGTATGTTTACTTGCACCTTTTTAAAGGTTTCCCAAGTTTTAGAATCCAAATCTGATATAGCAGATTTTCTAGGTTGGATCCTTTGTGGGAATGGAGGAGGGGAGTTAATTATGGAACCTTTTTTGGTTCTATGGAGCGTTATAGCACTGTTCAGCGTTGCGGTGCTCAACAGAAACCTCTTCTCGCCCATTTTTTCTTGTCTTTCTTCATCTGCAAGCCTTGTTACCTCTGGCATTTTTGTCCTAGACCTTAGAGTGATAGCACAAACATTTCCCCTTAGATTGGGCACGGGAGAGGTAACTGGAGGCTTGGGCTTGCTGACTCTGGTTTTGCTTCATTTGAGTCACCTCCTCTCTCAGCTAGGCATTTTCTTTTCTAATTTCCTGTATTTGGTCCATCATCATCTTCATCATCTCAGTCATAGTAGGTTCTAAAGATGGAGGTGCAGGAGGGCCGTTGCCTTAATGAGGTGCCAGATACTTTTGCCTGTGAAGGTTGGCCTTGTTGTTAAGAATTATTACCTTACTTCAAATTGGGGTGATTCTTCCCTGGAATTATAAGTGTTCCCGAATAGGAATTGGCCTACCTGATTCTGAGGTGGACTCTAGAAGGGTATGTTGCTGCTACCCTATGGTTGAGTCATCTTGCCATGCTGGGCACATATCAGTGTGATGATTGATGCGAGCGTCGCGACTCACAAATAAATTAAAATTTGTAAAGTGCTAGGTTGCACAAAAAATGTAGTAAAGGACACAACCTAGGTCGTCTCTCAATGAGACTTCAATACTTAGTTGGGAAAATTGAGGGTTTTGAGAATTAAAACAAATAATCTAAATTGAAAGATAATAGCAATAATAGAGAAGACACTAGTGCAAGGTACTCATAGGATTGGAAATTTATTATCATTGACCAAATATTAAACCCATTAGTGGCTATTGGTAATAAATCACCAACAATTTTACTAGTAAACAATTGACCTCTAGAATTTGATCAATGCAAATAAATGGCAATCGCCAATTTATTTAAAAATCACATCAATTTAATGAGCCAATTGCTATAGCCTAACTGCTAATCGGAAAACTAATTCTAATGTTCTCCCTCAAACATAAACCAATAAATCTATTAATATATGCCCAAAGGGTTTTCTAAACGATGATAACCAATTTAGTTATTCTAATAAAGATTATAGCAATCACCACAACAATTAAAGGAATAAAACTCAGAATATTAAGAAAACCAATGCATTCAATATAAACAAAGGGTCTCAAATGTCATCCTAATCCATACGGAAATTCCTACACTAGTAAAGAAATCTACTCCTCCATCTCTGAGGATTACAACAATGAAGATAAGAGAGAATATGAAAATAATAGCAACAATTATTGCCACAATCCCCAAGACAAAGCACCTTTACCAATGGAACCCTTAAAGAGAAAGAAGAGAGAAGAAGAGAGAGATGTTGAGGGAGAACAATAGCAACTAAAGTGGCCTAAACTGAGTAAAAACTAGGGTAAAAGTCTGAACAATCTTATATATACAACTCTCTAAAAATGGGCCAAAGTGGACCCAAAACAGATCACTAAACTGATGTCTCGTGATCGCACCACCATGAAACGCTAACAGAATCCTGAGTCCCAAAATTTGACGGAAGCTCTCTGCGAGCGCTAACGCTAACTGAATGTGAACTTCTATGGCTTTGATTCCTTTTTACTCCAAGCTTCTTTGAAAGAGTTCCCAACCTTGTTCTTAACATTTTGCACTTGATCCAAAGTTCCTATGCTCAAAACCATACTCAAAGAGACAAGTTAAAAGCAACAAGGTGTAATTACAAATTATTCCAAAATCAATGCAAAAACCAATAATTCTATTAGAATCACACAATGAGGAATAAATCAAAATCCTAATTAATTACATTAATAACACAATAAAAATCATGCAAAAAGCTAAGGTTTGGTAGTAAGAAAAGTGACATAAATGCCCCTTATCAATGATCATTTGAAGTACATATGCCACAGACCTTAGGCACCACTGGAGTTATTGTTGGCTCACCATTAATCTGCATAAAGCCAGAAGTTGCTGTAAAGTCTGGGTCAATAATGGATTCTCTGGTTGGCTCACTTCATGAAGGCCTCTAGTAGTTGTGGCTGTTTTGGAACCAAATTGCTGAAAATTGGCAGCCATATTCTCGATTAAAGCATGGGCATCTGCAGAGTCTTATCAGGAAGTACCCTTCACTAGCATCTATATCATACATCTATCAACAGTTACCAACCCCTTATAAAAGTATTGAAGGAGGAACTGCTCCAGAATCTTATGGTTGGAGGTTACACAAAGAAGCTTGAAGCGCTCCCAATATTCATGTAGAGTCTCATCAATGTGGCAGATTCTAGAGATCTTTTTTGATAGAAGTCACTCTAGAGGCTGGAAAATACCTTTCTAGGAAAAGCTTCTTCATTCCAGTCCAATTATTTTCAACCCTATTAGGAAGGTTGAGGAACCAATTTCTATTGCACCCTCAAGGGAAAAGGGGAATGCTCTTAGTTTAACACCATCCACCTTTACCCCATTGGGTTTCATGCTGAACACACCATATGAAGCTTTTTCAAGTGTTGATGAAGGTTCTCAGATAGCCCATAGAACTTGGGTAAAGTATGAACCATATGTCCCTTAAGCTCAAAATCATTA
Source organism: Dalbergia oliveri (assembly GCA_030441495.1). NCBI lineage: Eukaryota > Viridiplantae > Streptophyta > Magnoliopsida > Fabales > Fabaceae > Dalbergia > Dalbergia oliveri. The sequence continues at coordinate 9,069,360 of JAMLFY010000004.1, forward strand.
TCAAGCCTAGGGTAAGTAGTGGCCAAGGGCTGGGTAAAGTCAGGAGCAATGAGCTCCCTAAGTGTTTTATTCCAATCTCCCATATTACCTGTATTTCCTAAAACACTAAACAGAGGATCAGAATGCTCAAATGGTTCTTGTTGACGCCTTGCCTGATTTTTCTCAAAGTTTTCTCAATTTCAGAATCAAGAGGTATCAAATTTTCAGGGCAGGAACGCCTCATACAAGGGAACAAAATTTGTTTATTTTCATTTTTTTTGCAAAAAATAAAATCAGTAATTAAATAAAAATAAAATAAAATAAAAACTGAAATTAAAATAATAATAAATAACTAATTTTTAATGCCTCCGGCAATGGCACTAAAATTTGATGCGAAGTTGCGACTTACAAACAAATTAAAATTTATAAAGTGCTAAGTTGCACAAAAAATATAGTAAAGGGCATAACTTAGGTCGTCTCTCAAGGATGCTTCAAAACTTAGTTGGAAAGATGGGGTTTGGAAGAATAAGAATTAAAACAATTAAAATTAAAAGATAATAGCAATGAGATAATAGTAATAGTGAAGAAGGCACTAATGCAAGATATTCCTAGGATTGAAAATTAATTATTATTGACTAATTATTAAACCCATTGGTGGCTATTGGTAATAAATTATTGGCAATTCTACTATTAATCGATCGACCTCTAGAATTTGACCAAAGCAAATAACTAATAAATGAGATCTCAATTTAATTAGAAATTATATTGATTTAATGAACCAATTGCTATAACCTAACCACCAATCAGAAAGTTAATTCTAATGATCTCCCTCAAACATAAACCAATATATCTATCAATTTATGCCCAAAGGGTTTCTCTAAACGACGATCGCTAATTTAGTTATTCCAATAAAGATTATAGCAATCATTACAATAATTAAAGGAATAGAAATTGCAAAACATTAAGAAAACCAATGCATTCAATATAAACAAAAGGTCTCAAATGTCATCCCAATCTATCCAAAATTCTTACACTAGTAAAGAAATCTACTCTTCCATCTCTAGAGGATTACAACAATGAAAATAAAAGAACCTGAAAATAATAGCAATAATCATTGCCACAATCTCCAAGATAAAGCACCTTCACCAATGGAATCTCTAAGAGAGAAGAAGAGAGAGATGTAGAGAGAGAATAATAGCAACTGAAATGGCAACCTAAAAGTGAGTCCAAAACTAGGGTAAAAACATGTAACAATCCTATATATCCTGCTTTCTAAAAATGGGCCAAAGTGGGCCCAAAACAGATCACTAACTGATGTCACGTGATTGCACCACCGGCAGCGCTCGTTCAATAGAATGCTAAGTCCCAAAATTTAATAGAAGTCTCTCTCCAGAGCATGCAATGCTCATTGAGTGTGAGCTTCTACGACTTTTATTCCTTTTGCTCCAAGCTTCTTCCAAAGAGTTCTCAGCCTTGTTCTTGACATTTTGCACTTGATCCAAAACTCCTATGCACAAAACCATACTCAAAGAGACAAATCAAACGCAACAAGGTGTAATTACAAATTATTCCAAAATCAGTGCAAAAGCCAATAATTCTATTAAAATCACACAATAGAAAATAAATCAAAATCCTAATTAATTACATTAATAACACAATAAAACTCATGCAAAAGGCTAAGATTTGGTAGTAAAATAAGTGGAATAAATGCCCCTTATCAACCCCGCAATGACACTGAAGCACTTTAAGAACAACAAAAGGGCACTTCACTTCAAAGTAAAGCTCACTAAATGATACCTCTATTGCTGGAGAGGAGATGATTGGGAAAGACCCGTAACTGCTATACCGGGTAATGAGAGAAAGGAGAGGGATGAGTGTCATCTAAAACTCGTAGTGAATTCTACCTGTACCCCTTCATAGGACAACTCAGGAAGTATGAAATCATAATAACAACAATAACAAGAGCATGGTAATAATAATAATAATAATAATAATAACAACAACAATAGTTGTGTATCAAAAGTCCTTGTCCAATAAGCTGAATATCTAACTAAGTCCCGTTTCCTGGATTTGCCACCATGGCTATTTATTGGGTTTGCCTCTATGACCGTTTCCTGGGTTTGCCTCCATGGCGTTCAATATTGTTGCCTCCATGACTGTTCTGGGTTTGCCTCCATGGTTGTTTAATATTGTTGCCTCCATGATGTTTGATATTGTTGTCTCCATGGTTGTTTACTACTATTGCCTCCATGGCTGTTAATAAATCTCATCATACATAACTCAACTTACATAAATAAAATCAACAATATTGAAGGGTGGGTGCTCCGTCTCGCGAACGTGAGCCCCTAAAACGTAGTACTTCTGAGAGTTGGATTTATATAACTCTAACTATTTGACTTTAGCATAATTGTGGCTATGGAAATCATGCCCAAGGGATCACCCGCTTGTAGGCATTCCGATTTCAAACCCACAGAATATGTATTGCAGTTGCTACGAATCATCCTGAATTCCGTACCTCTTGGTACCATAAGACTGAAGTTTTAAATTCATATTTAAGCCAATATATATTCATATACTTTATAACTCTAATATCATAATTCAAATCACTTGGGGTTTATAATCATAATACTTCGAAATCATATAACATATTTATTCACAAGTAAAACATACTTTGCTCTCTCTCTCTCTCTCTCTCTCTATATATATATATATATATATATATATATTTTCTCTAATTACTCTGTGCTAGGTTTCTTCTCTAATTTAAACTCTATCATATATGCATTCTCCACTCTTGAAATCATAATCTCATAAGCTTGGCAAAATCATCACTACTCTCCAATCTTTTCTAAAATAGCCTCAAGTCATACAATTCATGATAGTTGAAAACCATGATTTCATAAACTTGGCATAACCTATAATAACTTATAATTTCTTTAAAATCATTTCCAAAATCATGTGATAATGCCACAATCTAATTAAAATAGCTATAATGATTAATATAGAGGCTACAAGATTAGAACCCGCTCAATTGGAGAGGGGAACAAGAGGAGAACTTCGGCAAAGCTAGGGAATAAGGATGGCATTAATGTCTATTATTACAACCAATAAACTCATGAATACTCTATCGGTATCTCTAGATTACCCAAACACAATTGTAACAACATTGGGGGAGCACCTTGACTTTACAACAACGAGAAAAATAATAAGTCCAACCCTAGATCATGAAAGAATGGAGAGAATGGAGATATAATCTAACAACATATACTCACCTTGAAACTTAGGAATGATAGATTAGAATGGATTTGAGAGAAAAAGGAAGAGAGGAGGAAGGGTTTTGATTTCTGCTTCAAATGGGAGGGGAGCATGATAGGAGTTTTCAAAATGGGGTCCTAAGTGAAACGATGTCATTTTAATACGTGTTAACATGGGGTGCCGCCAGCGAACCTAGAGAAACAACAACTCACTCAGCGAACATATCTCACTTCACGAGCCTCTTGGTCTGCTTACTCGCTACAATGAGGCTGTTCAGAATTATAGGAACAACACTATCTTTCTGTTATCTTGCCATCTAGGTTGCCTCAACACTCATTTATATTCTTTATTAACTTTAAAATATAAATATAAATAAAAAATACCCCCATTTGTATTCAAATAAAATATCATAAAAATCAAAATTTCAACAAATCAAAATCCAATTTTTGGGTTGTAGTTCAAATGGAATCTTCAAGATTTTTTAAATTTATGGGCTAAAATGAAACGTTTAAAGGTTTCATAAAAATCATTAAAAATCATTCTTTAACTTGTTTTCCTTTTGGAAACAATTACCGAAACTTTTGGTCTCAAGAAAGTAGTTCTTCATATTGCCCTCCAAGAAGGTGTAGAATCCAGATTTAGTGAAATTTAGGACCCGGGACCTGGGTGGGTTTGAGAGACCTGAGGCCATCCAGAACTTGTCTACTAACACGTTTACACTGGGTATTACAAAAAGATCGCTGATTCACTATGGAAGGGCTTTGGAAGAGAAATATCTAAAGACCTTGTCCAACAAGGTCTATCAGGGAAAAGCGATTACACGTTCAAATATTTAGGAGAAAAATCAATACAAGAGCATATAGACAACTTCAATTGAATGATCTCGATGTTGGAGCAACTAGTATTAAAGTAGAATATGTTGATTAAGAACATTGAAGGAGTACCCTCACTTGACAACAATGAGAAACTACAACACCCAACTCAAGAACATAGAGAAAAGGAAGAAAGAGAGCATAATCTAATATCAATCTCTTATCTTGAAGCTTGGAGGAGGTAGGATTGGTGAAGAATAAGAGTAAAGAGGTAAAAGAAGGGTTGGGAAGTTAGGGATTTTGAATTTGGGGGTGAAAAGTGCGTGGAAATGGTTTAAATAGGGTAGAGGATTATTAAATGAAACTACATTTTTTTAGTATTATTTTGGCATCAAGGGACACCACTACAATAGTAAACACACCAGAATCACCCACTTAGATGAACACATGACGCTATAGTTGTCCAACCGCTATAGCGATTGACAGAGAATCCAAACTTGGCCAACCTATGCATCTGACCGCTATAGCGGTCCAAGCTGTTATAGTGGTGTTAGAAACTCATATCCTACACCTTAAAGGTCTTTCATGCATCTGGACCTTCCCAATGTGAGCGGATCTTGGGAGACTATAAAGCCATACTAGACTTGTCTAGAGCATGTGGACCTGAGGTATTACATATATTGACTCTCAAAAGCTCATAAGGAAAAGCAGAGTAACTTCCATCATATTTTCTATTTCTTTGTTTGTATTACTTTATTGACCATTCTATTTCCTTAGAGCCTGTTTGGTTTGAGTTTTCAATTTCCAGTTTCATTTTCAGTTTCAGATTTTATAAAGGAAATCCTGAAATTCTGAAAACTACAAATTCCTTTCAAGTTTTCATTTTCATTTTCAGTATTTCCTTCACAAAATTTGAAAACTGATGAAACTGGAAATTCAAACCAAATAGACCCTTGGTCTTTTATTCTTGTTGCTTAATTCATTTCCATTTGCATTGGAGTGTGCATTTTTTTTTAGTACTTGTTATTTATTTCACATTGTTTGTTGTTGTTTTAGTTATTTTGATTCAACAGTTTATTGATATTTCTTCTTTTGAATTTAGTTCTTTTTTCTTACCATTTCCAATTATTGTTTTTTCCTTTTTCAATAAGTAGGAATTGTTTAAAAACTCAGAGAGAAGCAAAAGGTTAAAAATAAACATTGTACATAGAAAAAAAAAAGAAGCAAATTGAAGCAATAAAAAGTAAACTAACTCTATCAATGACACCACTCGAGAGTGCTAACAGAAATTGCACAAGGCTCAACCTAAGCAAATGGCCCATCACAAGTTATTGTGTTCTTACTTTCATCCGTTTTCCTAAGTTATGTTTACTTTGCAAATTTCATTGTACTTGCTCGAATTTGTTTTCTTTATGTTGTTGATTAATTTTTTGTTAACTTCTATAAATTATTCTGACTATTACATTGTAACAAGCTACTTTTTTTGTCGGAAGAGATTCGTTTATTAATAAACAAAGGCCTAAGCCTTGGAACAAAATATTAGGAAGAAACCTGGAAAAACATCAAATTCTATTGACACTAAAAACCTAAAGCTAGAAAATTAACCAATGATGACTATACAACTTATATTAGATACTTAGAACATGGATGCTATAACTTCACACTACGTATCCTCATGAATGCAAAGGTGAGCATGTCACATCTTTAATCTATTGAAGAAACATCAAACATTAAACTCTTCGACTCTAGTTGTATAGAGATGAACATATAGCAGTAACTTTTAGAGCTTAAAGGCTAACACGCGGCATTTGAGTTTATCAAACATAGTGGCAATTATGTCTATATCCCAATTGTTGGCTCTGTGGTACACATTAGACTAACAAAACCCTTTAAAGACAACCATAAATTGGAGAAAGAGACCTATTGCCTCAAAAAGCTCAACCAACATTTACTAATAGAGGTTGTTGATCTATCATTGTCATAAGTGAAACAGTCAAACCTAAGAGGTAACTTAATCGTAAGACTTTAAAACAAAAAAGTTTGATTTAGACATCCTCATCAAGGCAACTCACTAGACATGAAGAGCAAACACACCATAAACTATGTAATAAGTGACAGGAAAAATAAAATAAAACAAAGAGAAAAAAACAGAAAATAAAATCTAATCCTAAAGAGGAAAGGGGTGACCAACAATTATAGGGGGGATGAATCACCTCTATAGGAATGGTTCCCCACTTAGCTAAAGGGTTGGAGGCTAGAGCCGAGGGTGAGAAAGATGCAGGGGCATCGCTAGGTTAGAAAGATGTAGGGGGCGGCCTTTGTAGAATGTAACAATTTTAACTTCAAGCAACAAGCTGCTTCCATAACCCTTCCATCCTTCACCCATCGAGAAACAACCATTAACCACACGGTACTTGCTTTTTTTTTGGTCGTGACCAGGCCGCCTTTGTTGAAAGGCCTAAGGCGCTGTCCTCAATTCTTCCCTTTTTATTTTTTGGTTCGACTCACGTTTTCTCTTCCATTTTTTTTAAAATAAAATTGACTTGGGCCATGTTATTGGAGAAACGATATATGGGCCGCACTCTTTTTTATAGGCCTTTTTCTTTTAATTTTAAAATCATGCTGGTTCTTCTTTTGTCTTCTTTTATTAACTTTACTTTTTCAAAAGAAAAATTATAAGAAAAAAAAAGTAAAAGATGATATTAAAATAAAAATGCAAAAATTTCTGAATTATGTTTTCCTGTAAATTCTTTTTTTTTTCATGTTTAAACTCAGCTTATCTACGGTTTATTTAGCAATCTTATAGTGATAAAAAAAAAAACCACTCACAATTATTATCCGCGCAACTACTCATGTATAGTTCACCAACTATAAGTTTTGAAAGACATGTAATTTTCAATTTTTCATTAGACCAAACGATAGGCAGGAGTGTATGTCAAGTCAAATTTAATTTTTCTTTTTAAAAAAATATATTTCGTTTGGAGAAAAATAAATTTGTCATAATTATTATTTAATTTGTACAAAAAATTTTAGGTAATCATCATCACCGAAAAGTTATTTTCAATAGTTTTTCCTTTTTAGTTGCTCTCATCCCGGTGCCTTTATGCATGCTATGACAACAATATAATGCTAACATGTATACTAGTACTCAATTCGATTTAATATTTTGACCGTAGAAATATAAATATTTATTACAAATTTAATGGTAGAATACAAGGTACCCCTATCTTTTTAACTAGTTAAGAGTAACAAGACAATCTTATTTGTTCCTCTCATGTGAGAATTTATTGCAATATGAAGAACGTATACAAAAAATAAGCGGAAGAGTATTACTTCCTAGTTTTCTTAGTGTAGCATTAATCAGTCATAAATATTATTTCAACATTAAAAAAGTAGACATTCTATAAATATAATAGAGGAACACAAAATCTTTGGTAATGCTGGACTTTGAGCCATAATGGTTAAGATTTTGTGTCTTTTTTCCCCTCTATTAAGTCTATAAGATGATTGCTTTTTAATGGCTAAATAATACTTTTCATGTTCTTTTTCAGTTTCTAACTGAAATAGACAGCATCATGAAGTGAGGGATCGTAAATAGTGGGAACCAAGCACAACTCTTCTTTCCTTCCCATTGCCAATCCAAGACGTTCATTCATGTCCAAATCCTCAGGTGTCATCCCACTCGGGAGTTCCAGTTGAAGTGATATAATAATAGAGCCAAAGGAAGTGTAATGCTGGCTAAACCAAACAAATAGCCGGGACAAATTCTCCTTCCTGCCCCAAAAGGTAAAAACTCAAAGTTATTTCCTTTGAAATCAATAGAGCTGCCATCAAACCTCTCCGGTATGAAACTTTCAGCATTAGGCCAATTTTCAGGATCCCTTGCAATTGCCCATACGTTTACCATGACTCTAGTCTTGACGGGTATATCATACCCATCAATGATGGTATGCTCAGTGCATTCTCTTGGGATCAATAAAGGGGTTGGTGCGTGTAACCTAAGTGTCTCTTTGATTACGAACTTTAAGTAACTAAGTTCCTCAAGGTCACTTTCATGGATTATTTCCTTTCCTGTAAGTGCTTGTCTTAACTCAGCCTGTGCCTTTGCCATCACTTTTGGGTTTCTAACCAACTCTGTCATGGCCCACTCTATTGTTGATGCTGTGGTATCAGTTCCGGCAGCATATACGTCCTAGAAAAAATAATAAAATAATAATTGATAATTTTCGGAAAAAAAAATGAACCATGATGGATTGTTAAAAGAAGAAAGTAGCAACGGTAGTAATAAACTAATAATAGTTTGAGTCCATTATTTGGCTGGTAGAAATAAAATATGTATAGAAACTCAGCAGGTAGATATAAAATATGTACAGAAACTATGTTATTAATTGCACTCGTGTTATTTGAATATCAAATAAGGATATAAAAAACATTAAAATAAAAAGATGAAAGTAAGAAAAAGAATAGATGTTACACTTACCACTACTAATATATGAAAGCAAGATATTTTAAAGTTATATCTAAAATTTGGATAAAATAATTTCTGTATCAATTAATAATTATTAGATTGTGGAGATTGAGTCTTCAGTGCTCTAAGTAATTTAGAATTAGCTCACGCAAAGCTACTTTCAAACTTGTTTATATGTTTTATTAAAAATGAAAAATATAGCACAAATTGTTTTAATGATATTTATTTAGTACATAATATTAATAAGATTTTGTAACGTAGAGTGTGTTTAAAATTGTGAGTTTCTTCACTTTATTAAAACACCCTTAATCTAGTTTCACAATTAAAATTATGACTGAATTTTGGGTATAGCCAAGAAAAAGATAGCTTCTCTCATGTAAAAATTTTATTTGATGCAGTTATATATAACTTTTTACTATTAATTAGATTCTCGTGAAACTTGAACTAAGCTTCACTTTCTCAATCAATAGTTATAATTTCATGTGAATTCTCCACGTTAGAAAAACAAGTGCATAGGGTGCATTAATTTCATTTTTCGTCAAAAGGTGATTTTTTTTTTCATAGAAGCCCATTTAATTATCTCAGTTTATATTAAAAAAATATTTTCGGACCACCAACATCTCATGATATTAAAAAAAAAAAAGAAAAAAAATTATATCGTTTTTGTCAAAGGAAAAAACTGAAACAATAACACTCTTGTAATCACCGGTAGCATGCTATTTGTTGACCATATACTATTAAATTTATAGGTTATTGCATGTCATAAAAAAGCCGCTAAATCGTTTACGTACTATATGATATTTGTAAGATTTCATCTGTTAAAATTCTTCTTCTCGTCATTGGGCTAAAAAAAAGACGATATTATCAAAGGTTCAAAACATCTTAGAACCCATTAATTAAGATTGGGTCAGCGACAAAAGTTTGGATAACCAGCAGAAGGTCATATATTTAAATCCTATTGCATGTATATATATATTAGCATTTGCTGTTAGTTACTGAAAAAATGTTCAAAGATCGAATTAAGAAATAATAATAAGAGGAAAAAAAAAAGCCTATTTTACCGGTTAAAAGACTGAGTTCTTCTGCATTAATTAATTTACTTACCAAGATCACAGCTTTGATGTTTCTGGTTGTTATCTCGATGTCAAGACTGCCACTTTGTTGAACTCTCAAAAGAACATCAACAAGATCTTCCTCCTTTACATCAACCCTGCCTTCTTGTGCTATTAGTTGCTTTTGTTGATGCTCCATGATAATTTTTTCCAAGATCTTGTCAAGCTGCTTGTGCAACTTGTCCAATTTGGACTTCAACCCAGTGATGTGATACAAAGGCTTGATTGAAGGGAACAAATCAGCCAGGTTAAACCCTGCTAACAAAGCCATTGATTTTTTTGAAAGGGACACAAACTCAGCATGGTCCTTATTGGACTCCTCACCAAATGCTGCCCTGCAAACAGAAGCATTTATCAATGAGGAAATCCTACTAGAGAGATTGATAGGTGAATCTGCCGAGGCCTTAATTGATTTTATGAATTTTGCTGCCTCATCTTCTCTCATTGAACAGAAAGACTGAACCCTCTTCATGCTTAGAAGCTCTAAGGTGCATATCTTCCTCATTTCCCTCCAGTATTCACCATATGGGGCAAAAGCGATATCTAGTGACCCATAGGTCAAGGCTTCACCAGCAAGAAGTTGGGGCCTTTTAAGAAAAGCAAGATCATGGGTTTTCATGATCTCTTTGGCCAACCTCTGGGATGTTACAACTACAGCAGAGATTTCACCAAGTTTGAGGTGCATTAAAGGCCCATATTTCTTGGCCAGTTTTTGGAGGGAACGATGTGGAAGTGGATCTGCGGCTGCCAGTTGATGGAGGTTCCCAATGATGGGTAACTTCCTTGGGCCAGGGGGCAGTTTGGTTTTTGGCTTGTAATATTTTGCAAGCCAATGCAACAGTGTGAACAATGAAAAGGCAATAACCAAAAGGGACATTTGAGATTCCATGGCTTGTTGACTTAGCTTGAAGGTGATGAGATATTGAGACTCAACTCTGGTGCTTGTATCGTTTGCTTAGATGCTGGTTCTTTATTTATAGAGTACGCCTGAGCCTATGTGAGGACAAATGCGTACATCTCTTTTTGGTAATATTTTGATGATGTATGCTCAGTGCGTTGAATTCAACAATCAATCGCGAGGTTTTACCAATTCCTTTACAAGGATATGAAGCTATACAACCATAAATTAAATAACAAAGAAAAAATTAATAATTTAGAAGTTAGAATAAATTATTGTAAATATGATAAACATACACTTTATCTGTTTGATTATTACGAAATTCTCATTCATACGAGCATAAAAATTCAAGGAATTAAAATGAAAACGCGTAAACTGTAATTAAGAGCATTTTGAATTTATTTGTAAGATATTTGACAAACAATACGTATCTAACACGAACGTAGAAACTACTTTCAAGTATCCACACCTCTTATGTCAGAAGAACGAAAATTACATTTATGCATTGTAAATATTTTGATTTATTACGAAAGTCATTTTTGACTTGTGTTCAAAAATTACTGTTAAACTTCAAAATTATATACACGTTTTTAACGTTAAAAACAGTTGTATTTTGTGTTTCATATTGAGTTTATTTTTTTATTTTCTATAAAATATTTTATATCATTATTTTATACTGAAAAATAATGTTAATATATATTTTGAAATTGATTAATTAGACGTAAAACATGGTTTGGTGCAAGATTACAGAACATTAAAATTGGAATAACCATATTGAAAATTAATTAATGATACATTAATTATCTATGTCTTGAAACTTTGATAAGTGATCAAAACTTACTTAATATAATATTTAGAAAGATTTCTAGGAGAATTGAGTAGAAGAAAACATTTTTCTTTGAAAAAATCTTCTTGAACGAAAAGAAATCCCAAGTCATATCTCATTATCTTTCTCACCAATTATTTATTATTACGTGAAAAAAAAAACCATGTGACATTAAATGATTGATGTACATATAAAAGACATGATTTAGGGGAAATGATTTTTGTCTCTTGTTGAACAATATATAACCCCTTTTCAATCAAAGCTATGACAAAGTCAATTATATGACATATTGACAATATAAAATAATTTTATATTATCATAAAAATGATAAATTATGATGTGTGGTTGTAGTGGTTACTTATCTTTTAGGATTGTTCTTTTGTGAAATTCTATTAGTCAAGTGTAAAATTATTATTGACCTTATCTGTAGTCCAACCACAAACTTCCATATTAAATCATAGAAGTTATATAATTGCTATGATAGTAGCATAATGCACTTGAGAAAATAGGGATTGAATCAAGTGCCTTTTAAAATTTCTGCACACTTAACAGATAAATTAGACAACTCATAGATGTCTCTTGTGATTTTAGGAGATATTTGACCGATGTTTCCTGAAATTTGGAGGACGGATTTAAAACACAAGGAGGAAAGAAAAGTTATCTCACAATAGTTTTACCAGTATATATAACGAAATATTAAGCTAAAATGATTCATATAGTTATTTATATGTGAAATAAAGAGAAGAGTTAAGAAGAATGCACCACAATATTTATAGTAGTTCGACCTCAATGTGAGATCTAGTCTCCACCCAAAGGTGAGAGTTCCACTAATTTAAAGTTTCCAAATACAAAACAAAGCTTACCACCCGACACAAGTGTAAGCTAAACCAAACCAAACACAAAGTTTTCCAAGCTACAAACAAGAGTATTAGTTTTTTACAAGAGTGTCTCTCCAAGCTCACACTAAGAGTAGTGTTTGACAATAGCTCCTTCAAGCTCACAAAATTGGCTTTTATCACCCACAAAAGCCTCACAAACAAATGCCTCTTACAATGTTCTTCATTTCTCTAGGAATTAGAAAAAAGAAAACAAAGTTGCTTAACCAAAAGCTCTCATAAATTTGACTTTTACCACTCACTAAAGTTTCACAAGTATAACTCAGCTTTAAACAAATTTGTCTCATTTCTAGATCTATTAGAAATGCAACTATAACTATTAGAATATTCAATAAAATTGCATAGCAAAGTGAGGAGAAGAGAAGAAGATGATGCTGAAAAAATTCTTCAAGATGATATCTTTAAAGATCAATATTTGTGCTCTCTTTTCTAATCTTTCCAACAACTGCAAAACCCCCTTATATGTAGAAATTTTAACTGTTGCAAGAGTAAAGCATGACAGCTAGTGCTGCTCTTTCTCTGTAATTTCATGAGATGTCCATTTCAAATTTTGTCCTTTTGCATTTATCCTTTTACATAATGGTTTTTTTTTCTCTCCTATGAGATGTCCTTATCTTTGTATTGCATTGTGCTTTTGTTCAAAGGGAATTACATCATTTTTTATTTCCAAATTCGTATTCTCTTTGATTCCAGATGCCACATTAGCATTCATACATTTCTACATATATATTGCTCATCCTGATACTAAATGTCTCCTTTTCGAATAGGAGATATTCAGTGCCAAGTAGTTATTTCTTTAATATATCTTCTAATTGATGGTTGAAACACTAACACATGTATTAGAACATTCATTAATAAATGTTGTCATCATTTGAGGATTCTAAAGCTAACATGCTATATTAAGAAAGGATTAAAGAAGACAAAAATAATTAAGTCATTTTTTGGATTCAAGGCTGTGCTTTTCCATTGCCCGGCATGCAGCTTTATTTTGTTTTCCATTGCTACATTTGAGCCAGAGTTTGGTGTGTTGGCTATTTGCAGGTTTTGTGGAGCTTATAATGGCTGTTTTTCTAATTGAGATATATAGTCCTGGGGTCTACTGTCGTACTCAAGCTATATCTACTCCATATGGAATGTATTTGTTTAATATGTCTTCTAATATTGTGCATTTGGTGTTTTTGGTAGCATATCAGTTGGCTGCATCTAGCTATTAAGCTACTTTTGTATGTTTCTTCTTGCACTCCCTCCAATATTTTTTTGTTTTGTTTTTTATTATCCTTTTGTGGATGCTATCTTTGTTTTTGTGAGTGTTGTTGGGTATTGGGCTCCCTTCCTATGTGGAGAAAGCCCAAAACAAGTAAGCGCACTTCATGACTCACTTAACTAGGGAAAAAGGTCTACTAGGGTACTAAGAGAGAGCTCATTTTCAACAAAGAGCAGCCATATTGAGAGAGAAGGAAGAGGGAATCTGATCTCCCATTTTTCATTTTCTTCTAGTGTGACCAACCGTTGTAGATTGGCATTTATGAAGTCGTTCATCGTTGGATCGGATAGTAGGTTCTGGACATCTGGCTCTTCATTCTAACCGTCAGATCGTCGAGAAAGGTCTGGAGTGTGAGATATTGATCTCGCATAGTGGTTCTATTCTTGTTTGGAGAATCATTTTTAATGCAACCAGTGTAAATCATTGTTTGTGAAGTCATTCACCATTGGATAGAGCTAAAACTTTGACAGGAGGTTTTGGACATTTGGTTCTTCATTCTGAATAGTTAGATCATCGAGAAGAGGTTTGAAGTGTGAGATATTGATCTCGCACAGTGGTTCTGTTTTTGTTTAGAGAATCATTTTGATACAACCAGTCACTATAAAGTAGCATCTGTGAAGTCGTTCATCATTAGATCGGGTTGAAACTTTGACAATAGGTTCTGGACATCTGGTTCTTCATTCTGAGCGATCAAATCATCGAGAAAAGATCTGGAGTGTGAGATATTGATCTCGCATAATGGCTCTGTTCTTCTTTCGAGAATCATTTTTGATGCAACCAGTCACTATAAATTGGTATTTGTGAAGCTGTTCACCGTTGGATTAAGCTGAAACTTTGATAATAGATTATGGACTTTTGGTTCTTCATTCTGAACGGTTGGATTGTCGAAATGGGGTCTAGAGCGTCCAATATTGGTCTCAGCAGAAGATCTATTTTGGGTAATTTTCACCTTCTTGGTTCTCAATTATAAGCATAGGTACTTAGTTAGTTTAACTTGTTATTAGAACGATTTGTGCACTTATTTGAGACTCTCGTACCTAATTTGATCATAGTGAAGCTGTTTCTTTGGTCTAGATGACTCGTGGTTTTTATCTTTCACATTGAGAGAATTTTTCCATGTTAAAAATCTTAGTGTATTGTTCCTATTATTTTGGTTTATTATTGTGTTGATTGCTGTCATTATTTTACTAATATAGTTACTCTTCTTGTTCTTGCAAGTAGGGAATTGTGTGTTTATTTCCCAACAAGTGTTTTATCCTTTTTATGACTGTTTTGATTTACTCTTAGGGTATATTTGGTTAGGGAGTAAAAATAAGGATAAATTTTCCATGAATGAGATTTATGTGTAATTTTACACATGAAACTTATCCATGAAAATTTACACCATATTTTTATCCCCTAACCAAACATACCCTTATGGGTATTTCTTTTCTTTATATGGTCTTATAGATACAAGGATATTTAGATTTATTTTGGAAGGAGACCTAATACGTTCTTCAAGCTATAACACTTTTTGTGTTGGTCTCCATTATGAAAGACACATTTTGATATGATAGTCTTCAGATAAGGTATGGTTTTCAGACTTTACCGTGATTCGACTAGTTTAGGCACCAAGTCATTAGTTCAATCGGTGGATCATGGTCAAACCAATTGAACCGGATTTATATAAAAAAGATATATAAAAATTTAAATAAAATACAATAAAATGACAACTAATTAACAATTTGACACTCTTTAAGGGGTCCAATATAAAAACATAAATAGATAACATAAATTCTTAAATATTGTTTATATTTTACAATCACGAATCACAATTGACAAGTTCAAAACATAATTACACAAGCAAACTCACGAAATTTTATATCACAAACTCACAAGTTATGACAATACAAACAAAGTTATTGCATTTTTCTATAAGTCAGATTAGAAATTTTTTTTAAGGTTTTAAAAAAGACATCATTCAGCAAAAAAAGCAAAAAAAAAAGACCCGTCCTTTGCCAATTTATTCAGAATCAGTTTTGATGCAAACCTGTTAGTTGAACCAGGTTGCAGTTTTGATGCGACCGATCCAAACAATGACTCGAACTGATTTCATGATCAATTCCCTGTTTTTCCTTTCTGTTAGTCCAAGCCAGTTTTAATACTTTAGAGCTTGAGACATAATAAATTGTTAGTTAGTTTAGAGTGTGAAATGTATTTTTTTTATTTCATAATTTAGATTAACTAAAAAATAAGTATTTTTAACGGTCTGAAAATTAAAGTGATCATTTTCGATATTTTCAATAGATACTAATTGTCGATAAAAGTTTATAAATATTTTTTACGGTCACTCTATGTTAAAATTATTTTTCTTGACAATATATTTATTGATACTTTAATTATCGAGAATTGTTAAAAATACTTATTTTTCTTGTAGTGATTTGACTATCTTTTTTAAAAAAAATTTGTAAGTGTCGTTCAACTTATTCACAAATAAAATTTCCTTCCACGTAAAAAACTTTCATATTATGTATCAATAAAGAATTTGATTTTGATACATTTATAATGTAAAATTTTTTATAGTACCATTTAGCTAGATAATTTTTTAAATAATAAGATTAATGTGATAACATATGATAAAATATTAGTGCATCAAAATTGAATCTTTCTCAAAAATCATGGATTAAATCCTCATCTTACTCATTGTTTGATTCATTTCCTATATTTGATCTTATTTGTTTCCTCATTATTTGATTTTGTGTTTTCTTTTTTTATGCATGATTTGGTTTGTTTCTTATTATTTGATTTATTTCCCTACATTTTTTTTCTTTTGATGCATAGAAAAGTTGAAAAGCACGCATAAATATATCAACGATTTGAAGAAGTCTTTCCCTGTTTCCTTAAATTACTTAAAAAACAATAGGTGTTTGGGTCTATCATAGGATAATGAGAACGTGGTCGTCTATGCTTTGGCAAAAGGCAATAGATGCCGCGCGCTCGCCTTCATAAGCACTAGAGTATGAATACTTAGAGGTAAAAATAGGGAATAAATTTTCATAGTTGAGTTTTATGTGTAAAATTATACATGAATCTCATTCATAGAAAGTCTACTCCCATTTTTACTCTCCAACCAAACATATCCTTAGAGTAATTATATTTTAACACTCATATGGGATAGACATCTATATGGACCCATATGGGTAAGAGGAGGAATTGAGAGAGAATAAGTTTGTAAAAAAATGTAAAGATGAGACCCATATATTTTGTGAATAACTGTTGAGTGTTTGAGAATATTGGATGTTGGAATAGTAAAGTTGTAATCCTTAAGTGATGATTTTTCTCTTCTTTACTGGTTTGGAGTCCCTTTGTTTTTGTATCTGTGTTGCGTTGTCTCCATAGCTGTATTACGATGGTGGATTCCTTCTTTTTTTTTTTCCCAGCCGTTTTTCTGTTTTGCCTTCTAATATCCTTTGCTATTCTCACTGGGAGTTTAGTAAACTATAATTATATATAAAAAAAAAACCATGAATTTAACGTTATACGTATATTGTGGATAATGGTCACAATCAAATGTTATCGGCACAAACAAATCAAACTTTGTATATTGAAATAAAGAATATAATTTTGAACTACTTGTATTTTCATAGTCAACTTTTTCCATTGATGATTCTTTGGCATATAAAATCATTTATATGTTTTTACTCATTAATTTAAGTTTTGTTTTATAATATAATATTGGATCCTCCATAATCAAGTAGTCTAGGATTTGAATCTCATTCTCATACAATTATTTACGTTTTCTAAAAGATCATAATTTGTGTGAGATAGGGGTTGCAAGTTTGACTTTATCTCCATTCCCTATCCCTAATATCTTAATTAAAAAAATATATATTTAGAAGGGGAAATGACTTTCTCAAGACTTTGCTATATATGTAAACATAAATAATGAAAATCACAGTGATCGAATCAATCGATTCAATTAGCATCATAACCTTTTCCTACTATTTCATTGATAAAATCAACCAAGATCCTGGAGTTACCTCCCGTTTGCATTACCGTAAAGGACTAAAGACTTGTAGCATGCATTATTATTCTATAATACTAATTACTAAATGTTGAAATTGACGAGTTATAGAAAAGTATATCCATTTGACCGGGGAATAGTATGAGAGATACAAAGGAGTAATTTGGCTGCGATGACTGAACGGTGGGACCTTGATAATACTTCATTTATGGAAAATTTGTGAAGACAAACACAGTCAACTTTTATTTTAATTGGCCGATCGTAAAATGGCTGCAAAGACTCGCCACTTTGCACCTACTTTGGAGGGAGGTCCCTCAAGATGGTGCCACCTAAACGCCAAAAATAATACAGTGACGCATGTGTTACTCTTTTCTCAATCGTATTACAGAGAGTTAATGAATGTAAATCGGTAGTCTTTATTGATGAATGAAGTAATGTATATATACAATGGTGTTCAAGGAACGAGAACAACAGAACAGAAAAATAACTATCTTAATTGGTCTGTAACTAACTAAGTGAGTTTGTTTAACACTAATATCCCCCCTCACGTTGGGAGGTATATGTCTAACACACCCAACTTGGATAATAGAAATCGAAACTGAGATGCATGTAGCGGTTTAGTTAGTATATCAGCTAATTGATGTTGGGACTTAACATGGATGAGCTTGAGCAATCCTTTTAGCACTTTTCTTGAACAAAATGGCAATCTATTTCGATGTGTTTCGAATGCTCATGGAAAGTGGGGTTAGAAGATAGATGGATGACTGATTGGTTGTCACAAAAGACTTTAGCAGGAGGCACCTTGAAACGGAATTCAAACAGCAAGTGTGTTATCCATGTTATTTCACTAGAAACACAAGACAATGTAAGGTATTCAGCTTCTCACTAGACTTGCTACAGTTAGCCGTTTCTTCATTTTCCAAGAGATGAGTGAGTCTCCAAGGAAAACCATGGAGCCTGTGGTCCATCGTCCTGTATCCAAGCAACTGCCCTAATTAGCATCCGAGAAAGTAGATATATTTAGTGCTGATTGTGCAGAGAAAAGGAGGCCCTAGCCTGACAGGACTTAATGTAGCGAAGTAGGTGGTGTAGATCTTGTTCATGTGAAATCCTTGGATTGGACATATATTGACTAAGCTTTTCAACAGCAAAATTAATGTCCTGGCAAGAAATTGTTAAGTACATTAAACAACCAATCATTCTTCAATAAAGAGATGAATTAGCAACTTTGTCTCCTTCTGAGCTTTCAATTTGAGGCTTGGATCCAGAGGACAAATGTTGGTTTGCAATGAGGAAACCAGGATCTTCTAGGAGACTTAGAGCATACTTTCTTTGTGAAAGATAGATACCCTTTTTTGATCTAGCAATTTCCAGTCCAAGGAAATACTTGAGATCTCCTAATACCTTCAATTTGAAGAGAGTCTTAAGTTTTTGTTGACTCTTGATAATTTGATCCTTGTTGGGGCCTGATATGATTATATCATCAACATATACTAGAAGGAAAATAGTGGAGTTTCCCGAACCAATGTGGAAAAGAGAATAGTCACTCTTTGATTGAGTGAATCTCAGTCCAACAATGGCATTGGAAAACTTTTGGAACCATTGTCTAAATGCTTGGCGTAGTCCATAAAGTGATTTGTTTAGTCTACAAACCATATTATTTGCATTTTTTGAATAACCAAGAGGAAGCTCCATATATACTTCTTCAAATAGATCCTCATTCAAGAAAGCATTGTTGACGTCAAGTTGTAAGAAATGCGAAATTTTTATTACTGCCAGGGATAGTAATAACCTAACTATAGTGACTTTAGCCACAAGAGAAAAGGTATCTAGAAAATCGATTTCGGCTTGTTGAGTGTATCCCTTTGTAACTAATCTTGCTCTACCTTTCTATCTCTCCATTTGCTTTGTATTTGACTTTGTACACCCATTTGCATCCAATAGTGTGTTTCTCTCAAGGTAAAGAAACAATAGACCAAGTGTTGTTGTCTTCTAAAGCTTGAATTTCTTCTTTCATAGCTTGTCTCCAATGTGGAAATTTCACTGCTTATGGAAGAAGGATGGCTCAAAGGTTTCTAAGACTTGCATTATGAAGTTCGTATATGAGGTTGAAAGTTTGTTGTAAGATAAATGGTTTTCAATTGGACATGGAGTGTTGCTATTATAGCAGTGATAAGGCTATAAATAAGCAGGGGTTTTGACTGTCTAGTGGATTTTCTGATAGGATGAATAAGTTGGTGTCACGACCCACCTATGAAATGTGACCAGCACGTGAAGGATTGAGTCCCATAGAAGCCTCTAGTAACGTAACTGATTAATATGCATAATTAAATCTAATATATTCAAAATATCTCAAGTTCAACTATAATTGCATAATCTGAAAGTATTTCTAAAACATAAATCCTAAATAAGGAATTGCATAAAATCCATAATCTAGGCTGAAGCCAAATGTAATTAAATAAATGACTGAAATTCTAAAAATAATTAAAATAATATAATGCATGTCTAGATCCTACCTACATAATTACTGAAGCACTACTAAACTAACATAACCTATATAAGCTTCACTCTGAAACGAAGCTCACCAAAAGAAGCTACAACACTATTGGGAAAGATCTTATGGTGTAACTAAACCTTAGCCGTATCTATAGGAGGAGGAAAAGAGAAGGGTGAGTTCATCAAAACTCAGTCAATAAGCCGCCACTCACAACCCACATGGGACAACAACAAAAATACATAACATATACATGCAACGGTGTAAAACATTTTATATATAATTATAGATAATTGTATTGAAAATAATTATTTAACTAATCCATGGCAATAACTAGTAGAGAAAGGATATTATTCTTACATAAATATCTAGCTGAATAGCTAAATCTGAGCTAATGGCTAATTTGATGGGCACCTAACTAGATCCCATAAATGGATACCTCACTAGGCTCCTTATTGATGATACGCGATGATGCATTCACGTGTTTTAAGTTTTTAATATAATAATAATAATAATACATGTAACTTTACTTTTATATATATATAATAATGTAACTTATATTATTACCTTTGAAGTAATATCAATAGTAATAATAATAATAATAATAATAGCAATAATAATTTATATATCACTAAATTCCGTATTTGGGATATTACATACTACCCCCTTAAAAGAGATTTGGTTCCCAAATCTAAACGACGTACCTTGAGATGGAAAAAGGTGAGGTACTTGATTTTCATAGCTTCTTCAAATTCCCAAGTTGCTTTCTTGCCGGAATGGTTCCTCCAGATAACTTTCACTGAGGCTACCTCCTTTGACCGAAGCTCTTATTCTGCCTATCCACGATGGCAACTGGTTCCTCTTCATAGGACAAACTCTTATCAACTTGGACCGTTTGCGAAGTGAGCATATAAGACTGGTCACATATACTTCCTGAGCATAGTGACATGAAACACGGGTGTATGGCTGATAAACTAGGTGGGGTGCCAACCTGGAGGCCACCGCTCTAACTCTCTCTAGAATCTCAAATGGGCCAATAAAACAAGGGCTTAACTTTCCCCGCTTACCAAACCTTTCTACTCCTTTCATAGGGGATACTCTCAGAAACATGTGATCCCCAACCACAAACTCCAAGTCGCATTGACGGTTATCCCCATAAGACTTCCTCGGACCGTGCCTAAAAGACGCTCTCTAATCAACTGGACCTTTTCTAAGGTTTTTTGAACTAGGTCTGGACCTAGGGACTTAGCTTCCCTTAGCTCAAACCACTCGATGGGAGATATACAACGCCTCCACATATCCTTCGAATGGTGCCATCTGGATACTCACCTGATAACTATTATTATATGAGAACTCGATGAAGGGTAGGTGATCACATCAGCTTCCTCCGAAATCTAGCACACAAGCTCTAAGCATATCTTCTAAGGTCTGGACCGTCCTTTTGACTGACCATCTGCCTATGGATGTGTGATACCCTGGGTACACATGCCAGGTGAGGTTCTATATAGCCTCAGGAGTTTCCCGAGACTCACCGGGTCTTAATTTGGCTAAGTGAGGATCCTACACCTCATTGGAGGGCTATATGATAAAACCATATTCTTGGAATTAAAAGTCCCGTAATGGTTCCTAGAGGGAAAATAAGTTGAAGAGTGATTTTTAATGAATTTTATCAAACCTCTAAGTGTTTCGTTTTTAGCCCACAAGTTTAGAAATCTCTAAAATTCTGGAATTTGAACTAAAACCCAAATTTTGGATTCTAGTTGTTGGGATTTTAATTTTTTAGATATTTTATTTGAATCCAAATGGGGGGTATTTCCTTATTTACATTTATGTTTTAAAGTTAATGGTTAACTTAAAATTAAGAAATGTAAATTAAGTGAACCTCCTGGAGACCGCCCAGCCTCATGGGACCGCCCAGCGCGGCCAGGAAAGGCCGTCGCTTGGAAGAGAGGAGACCGCCCAGGCGGTAAAAAGTTTATAAAAGCGTGTTTCAGGCTCAGAGAACGCGTTCTCTTCTTCTTCTTCATCAATTTTCTCTCTCTCAAATCCATCATTTCCAAGCTTCAAGGTGAGTATATGCTGTTAGATTATGTCTTTATTTCTTCATAATCTTGGATTTGGACCGATTATTTTTTTATTGTTATCAAGTGAGGGTCCTCCCCAATTTTGTTAGAATAAGGATAGAGCCCCCTAGAGATTATTAGAGTTTAATCTAGAGTTATAATTGTTCTATGGCAGTTGTTGGTGCCATTCCAAGTTTTCCAGTTGGTGGGGCCCACAAACTCCGGCTTCAAACGGTGAGTGGGTTTAGATCCTATGATCCTTATGTTGATCATTATAGTTAATTTCAGTAAATTATGATATGACCATATGATATTAGAAATGAAAGCATGAAATATATGTTTTTTTTTAAAACTCATGGGACCATTATTGTTAAAGTAATTTTTATTAAAGAGCTTGAGTATGAATATGATTATATTTAGAGATTTATAAAATATTGTAATGATTGTATGAATTTCAGAATTTATTGATTTTATATACTAGAGTTTGTGAACTCTAGGATAGAA
The DNA here is from genome assembly GCA_030441495.1 of Dalbergia oliveri. Taxonomy (NCBI): domain Eukaryota; kingdom Viridiplantae; phylum Streptophyta; class Magnoliopsida; order Fabales; family Fabaceae; genus Dalbergia; species Dalbergia oliveri. Next base: position 9,091,934 of record JAMLFY010000004.1, read on the forward strand.
GACTTTGAGAAAAGATTTAGATTTCTGATCGAGTTAGACAGTGGCTATAGAACAGGTGTGTGTTAACAGTTATTCCGTTAACCTTGGTATACCAAGTCGCCCATAGGGCTAGAGAAATCAGAAATGGGACTTAGTTAGGTGCCCTAGAGTTCAGAGTTTTTGTTATGTCACATGAATTGTGCATAACCAGAGATTTTGTTTCTCTAATAGAGTAATGTTATTTATATTTACAAAGAACATTAGTTTTTTTTTGTTATATTGTTTACATAGATGAATATGATTTCAGAGATATTGTATTCACCAGTCTGATGATTATATATGATAATTTATTTTCTTGATTGTCCCATGAGCGGGTTATGGGTGAGCCTACTCACTCAAGTTTTAGATGAAACTCACCCATCTCCCTTCTTCCATTACAGAGACGTGAGCTGCCGCCGAGTCCTTCTCCTCCCCAACAGGAAGATTCTCATTGGTGAGCTTCACTTCAGAGTGAAGTTGCATGTGGTATTTTGTAAGAGATAGAGTGCTGCAGTGTATATTGCGGAGGGTCCGGACCATTAAAATAATGCATGTTTTGTATTTTCAAGATTATGATTTGTATTGTTTATTTGGTATTGAGAGCAACTATATGTTGTATATATATATATATATATATATATATATATATATATCTAGAGCTTGATTATGAAAGTATTTAAAACGATTTAATTTCCAAGGAGCTAGAGATTTATAACAGAGACGAAATTATATTTTGGAAACTGGATTTTATTAAATTAGGCATATAGAGAGACTCAGAGGTCACGAGGCTTACGTGGAGATGGGATTCCCACGTGCGGTCATGTTCCCAAGTCGGGTCGTGAAAGGATGAAAAGCTGTGATCAAATCCACATGCATTCCAAGGGCCTCCTGAACGCCTTCAGAATCGCGAAGTGAACTTGGACCCTCTGTGACATGCAAGAGAGCAAGACATTCTTCATCAATTTGTACATAAGAAAATTGATGAGGAATGCCTTGCTCCTCCAAAATTGGGTCAAAGCTAGCTCTCTTGCATTGTTAGACTGATTTACTTTATTATTTTGTTGAATTGAGTTTGTATTAACTTGATGAATTTGATCAGAATGGTAGTAGCTTCAGACTTGGTTTTCAAGAGATAGGTCCATGTAAACCTTAAAATCATCCACAATAGTTAAAAAATAAAGCATGCCATCATGTGTGGGTTTGGAATATAGTCCTCATATGTCACAATGAATTAGATCAAAAGATGCAGAAGACATATTATTGTTGCAAACAAAGGAAAGTTTTGTCATTTTAGCCAAAGGACAGATATTACAATTGGTAATTGGATAGTATTTCTTTTGTAATGAGTTGTTACTGGAGATTTTATTCAAGACATCATTAGACAAATGGCCTAACCTAAGGTGCAATGTATAAAGGGAAACTGAATTAATATGGTGGTCTTTATTTACAGGATAGAAATAGATTTGGTGGTAATACTATGTTTAGAAACATTGTGCAGAGGTGTGTGTAACAAGTAAAGTCCTTGTGCCATCTCACCCTTCCAATCTCCCTCCAAAATGAAGGGCCTGTATAATAAAAAAATTATCAAAAACATTTACACAACATGATATATCTTTTGTAAGAGATGAAATAGAAATGAGATTTACATGAAAAGTTGGTATGTAAAGCACATTTCTAAGAGTAATAGATGGAGATAAATTTACATTTCCAACCCAAGAAACCTGAATTTTGAGATTATTTGGTAAAGTGATATAAAAATTTGATAGAGGTATAGAATATGCAAAAAGAGTAGTAGTGTTAACAATATGGGATGTTGCACCTAAATCAATAATCCAAGAAGTATTCTTTAGGTTAGGAAAGTTTTTACCAGGAGTATATACAAAACCTGGAGGGTTAGCTTTTAGATTAGCATTTGATGAATTTTGGTGGATTTGCAGCAAATGCAACAATTGTTGAACTTGTGTAGAGGAAAGTTGGGATCAGGAGAAGGACCAACTTGATTGAGTACATGATCAGACATAGTTACATGATGAACTAAAGGTGTGGTTTTAATTTTGGATTTGTCATAGCCAAGAGGATATCCTATCCTTTGATAGCACTTGTCTCTTGTGTGACTTGGCATATTGCAGGAGGAACACATAGGTCGATCTTTCTTTAAGGTTTTTGGCTTGTTTTCAAAGGCTTTGGAAGTGTTCTTAACAGCAAAGGCAACTTGAGAAGTAGCATTAACAGAGGAGACTTCCCTTTGTTTTTCTTCTTGAAGAATCAAGGAGAACACTTTACCAATTGGAGGAATAGGATCTGTTGCCAAAATTTGTCCATGAAGGGAAGCATAAGAGTCATTTAAATCGATGAGAAAAGTGAGGACATACTCAGTTTGTGAAAAATCACTTAAGACTTTTGCTCCATCATCAGGTGCAATTAGGGACTGGTTTTAATGAGAGTATTCCTTCCACAGCATCTTCATTTTACTGAAGTATTGATTCACCGTTAAAGAGGCTTGATACAAAATCATCATAGCCTTCTTTAATTGAAACAATCGAGGGCCATTGGCTTGCCTAAACGATCTGCAAATCCTTCCACAAGGTTGCTGCATATATTTCACTTTTGGCAATGTCTTTGGATAGGCAATTGAGAATCCACGAAGAAACCATGTCGTTGTTATATTCCCAGGCTGCAAGAATTTCTGGAGTAGAATCAATTGCAGGTGGGGAAGAGTTCCATCAATGAAACACAACTTGCGCTTGCCATTGAGCGCCATCTTCATAGAACGCAACCATGAGTTGTAGTTCAACTTAGTGAGAGGCGGGAACTAGAAGAGCCTGGGTGGTCGGAAGAATGCAAGAAGTAAGGATCTTAAGGCTAAGCCACCCTGTTGAAACTCAAGAACTAAGGTGAAGAAGATGAAGAGAGAAGAAAGAAGGAAGAGATGAAGAACGCGAAGAGCAGAGGAATTTTAACAGAATTTTGATGTCATTATCACTAATACTATATTACAAGGAGAGTTAATGAATGTAAATCAGTAGTCTTTATTGATGAATGAAGTAATGTATATATACAATGGTGTTCAAGGAACGGGAACAACAGAAGAGAAAATAACTAACTGTCTTAATTTGTCTGTAACTAACTAAGTGAATTTGTTTAATTCTAATAAATCGTGATCTATGTGGATCCTTCCATTTCCATATGCTTCCATCATGTGTAATTTTCATTGACCTTCTCCTATTTGTCTTCATAATTTCTTCAATAGTTCAGTAATTTCGATAAGGGATAAAGATTAAAAAAATCTTCTAAAAAATTGAAGGGAACAGAGTAGCAGATTATCGCTGGCTAACTATGGTTACACGCACGATCTATTGATTGTTTTGCATGTGTTAATGAAGGAACCACCCAAAGGGGATCGTAGTCTTTTACTTGATGATATTATGATATTTCGGGGTCAATTTCTATCGTTGGACCGGGCTTCAGTTTCTTAGGGTTCTTGCTCTCGGTTGTAACCAAATAAATAAATAAATGTTTGTTGGTTTATAACCAAATTAATAGGATTAAAATCTTTTGTCTTATTTACTTGTCTTACACCATGTCCCTCCAGCCAAAATATAACACCTAAGCAAAATTTTCCATCTCATTTATTTAATAAATTTGTTAACTTTTGACAGCGTGTTAATCGCTTGTGTTCACGACTCATCATCTCCCTTCAACTGAAGATAGCTGACATTTTTTGCAACTTGACTTTGTTAGGAAAGTTGACCGCCCATGTGTATATTGATAGAATAAGAATAGGCTTTGTTTTTGTATATTTGAGATCTATGGATGGAAATCCTCTGTCCTCAAATAATATTTATTATCCCTCAAATTATTTATTAACACATAGAAGATACGTATTATATATTTGGTAACTTATAAATTTTTAAATCCTTTTTTATTCTTATTTCTCTATGTATTAATAAATAATTGAAGGGACAGAAAGCAAATACTATTTGAGTAAAGAAGATTTTTATCTATCATTAGATTTATGAATATTTAAACTAGAGATATATGAAATCTATTATAGTATGTTAAAAAAAATCCTACTTTTAGCTACTTGGAATCATAGTTATAAGAACCGGACCAATCCTTGAATCGAACCAAAAATCAGGAAACTGGTCCGAATTCAATCCTTAATTGGATCGATTCTGATGTAATCGGTCAACCATAATCAAATCCGATCAAACCAATGAGTTTTATGTTGAACTGGTCTATGAAACCGGTGCAGGAAACCACCTTTAACCCAGCACCACAAGCTTTGACCATCATGCATGAAGGGACCGTCTTTGACCAAGCACCACTGGCTTTGACCACCAAGGATGAAGGAATTTTTTTCAAAAACTCCTTTATGTGAGGCCCGAACTTGTGCCAGCAAGGGGTGAGGAGAGCTCCCTTGCCACTATGCCATGCTTCATTTCTGTTATAATATTTGCAAAGAATAATATATGTTATATATTTGGCTTAATAAATTTTTTTATAAATTGATTTAATTATAGCGCCAACCAATTATCAATCTTTAACCATGACCAGGATTCTACCTGGTTCATATCCAGGTTGAGTATGATAACTATGCTTGGAATATTCTTAGCGATAATCAATACTTGAAGAAAAAATGCTGATATATATATATAGCAGCGTTTTATCGTTGCCGGCTCTGAAACTAACGTTTTATCGTTGCCGGCTCTGAAACTAAATGCAAAGTGCAAACTATTGCATTGGTCGCAAAATAAATTGTAAAATAGCAAGACTAGCAACGAATGACCCTGTGGCGTACAGCCGCTGCACTTGGTCAAATGAAACCAAGAAATTGCTGAAGGTTTGGCTTCAGACAAGTAAAGCATTGAATGCAAAAACTTGATTTTTTCGATGCTTGAAGAAAATTGCAACGTGATGCATCTGATGCCTAGTAACATAGGCTTGAAAACATCGAAAATTTTGGCACGCGTGAGCATGCATATTCTGCAAATTGTGACATGCATTTATTCCACAATATGCGTAGATGGCCTGGAGCTTCTATAAATAGAAGCGGGTTTCGTTCATTCAAAACGCAAGAACCAGCGAAAGCTGTAAAAGCTGCACAGTGAAGAGAATTACATTAAGAGTGTGTTATTCTATTGGAGTAAGAGAAAAAATAGAGAGTGTGAGTAAATTTTAGAAAATGTAGAGTGTTGGTAAATATATTAGGAATATTTTTGGTATTATCTCTATTACTCATTTATACTATAAAGTGTAGTATTTGAATAAAGGATTCTAACCTGGAAACACTATATTTACCTCTTGAGTTGAAGAGTATGTAAAAAATATTTTGTAATTATACTGAATATAGTGAAATATTTTTAAGTCCGTGACTTTTCCTTTGATATTAGGGATTTCTACATTAAAATTTGGTGTCCATTTCTTTTTACTTTGAACATATCTATTATTACTACACTGTGTCTATTGGTGGATTTTTCTATCAGATTTATTTAGCACTCATTGTCACATATTGATATCATTTAATTACATTGTGAATCAATCATGAGCCCCACAGACCCACCTTTGTAATATTTTCCAAGGAAAATTAGAAGATCAGATAAATCTGAATAAAATAAATTAGACTCGGTCATGGATCATATATGCTTTAATTTAACAAGTTAACTATTACTGTTTGGTCCTGCCGAATTGGACAAGCAAAAACTTGACAAAATATCTTTTGCACAAATAAAACATGTCAACATGAAAAGTCAATACATCTAAGAAAAATGTAAAGTCATTATCAAAATAAGAAAAACAGTTGTTATCCTGGACTAGAAATATGGGCTAGACATCTCGCCCAAACCACAAGGCTTAATGCGGGTCCCAAAGATCGATCACATGGTGCTCAGGCAGGTCTCTTAGGATTACCCGGATTTAGTTGAGGATATCTCCTAAATCCCATACATAATCTTTATATATCCCTCATTATTTGTTATCATTATTATATTATATCTCATATATTATGTTATATCTCGTACAAATATGAAATATATCTAATATCTATTAAATTCCAGAAATATCTCCTTATATGCAAGGTAGATTATCTCTTAACTTATCACGAGGTCACTTCACACTATATAAGGGCTAATGCCTAGGTATCTCAAGCTTATTACATGTTATTCTTTTAGCACTCTATACCTCATTCATTCCTGACTTAAGCGTCGGAATGTGCACAGGCACCCCCCACTTACACGGACGTTGGAGCTACTTGCACTCTTGCCGCATTCTAAGTAAGAACAGTTGTTATAATTCAAATTAATAGGTTGTAGTTGACTCACTTAACCGACTTTATGCTTTTATATTGTTATGATTTGGATTTAATTCTTGAATTCTTTCATTGATGAGTGTTTACAAGTAATTCTGTAAATGTTTGATGAGTTTGAGAGCATGCTTGAATCCAGAATTAGAACTTCTCTTTGATTTAAGTTTTAACCGAAAAATAGTAAAGTGTATTAAATATGTTTAAAGGTATTTTTCAAACACAAATATTTTCAGTAATTAAAAGAAGTTACCCAAAAAAAGGAAGTTTACTTGTCTGGTGATTTCCAGCTTATGGTAAATACACAACTTGGATTTGTTTACACACCCGCCCCCCCCCCCCAAAAAAAAAAAAAAAACTGGGTTAAAATTCATTAATTCCCTATTTATATAAAGGGTTTATCTAACTAATGTCCTAAGAATACTGATTAAGGAATTAAAAATGGAAAGTTATGTATTGAAAAGATGAATTTTTAAGTTTTTAATGCATAGAACTCATTTAAAACTTCTGAAACATACTTCTTTTGAGTTCCTTATCTATTATTTTTAGAGCATGGTTAGCAAAACCCTTATATAAATGATTTGTAATTTGGTTTGAATTTCCAATAAGATTAATGATTTGTTTAACCTTGAAATGTGAAAAGTTTTTCTTTACCTTCAACTTTTCATTCGCCCTAAAAGGATATAAATGTTAAATTAATATGGGTCACAAAGTTAGTTCTGATGTTAAATAATCTATTATAAAGAGTAATATTACATTTCTCCAAATGACTTAAACATAGAATTTCATCCTTTTACGCTAATAACCAATTGAACTGGGTTTGAATTGTAAGAGAAGTTAATTAGTAAGAAAATCCTTGTGGAAATTGCACATAATGAAGTTATATTTACAATTTTTTTTGTTTTGGCTACGTACATATCCACCATTGATATGAATTTATAACTTTGAAGTATGAATTCATAAATTCATATTCATAAGCCACTTGTAACCTACTATTAATCCTCTGAGGTTAGTGCTTTTTGCTAAACAATTTATTTATAATTTCGCTTACAATAAATGCATGACTTGAAGTCTTGAATTCGAATTCATAAAATTTATTTACAAGAGATATGCAACTTACTACTAGTATGAATCATTTAACCTTTGTGTTTTGTGGAAAAAAAATCTCCCTCTACTAACATTTTTATCTGAATAAAAAGAAATAAAAGATTTTAACATAATCTATAATTAAATTGTAAAACATTATTTAATATCAAGTAAAACTTATATATGTTAATTCTAACGAGTAATTTGCGGTTTTCAAATGAGTTACAAATTTTTCTGTCATGGTTAACCTCAGCAATTGGAATTTTCCCAAGCTAATGCCTTGTTCTTCCTTCAAAACTCGCTGTGGTCATGACGTCCAAAGACACAAGGGATCCACTTATTCAATAAAAATCAAGTTCTGCAACTTGATACACGAAGTTGAGGACGCGTAGCTAGGTATTTTGAATTTTTCATTAGTTACAAAATATCCGTGTGATATGAGTAATATTAGGAATCACCGTAATGGATTCATTACATTAATTTGACGAGTCCAGTAGTCCATCACACTGAAAACGATTCAAGTGGTACATATATATAGAGCAATAGTTTTAATGTGACATAACCACGATGTAGTTGTATAGCTCACCTTATCCCTTAACCATTGCCGTTCCACTCCACTCATATAAGAAGAGCATTTGGCCGAGCTGGTTGCCTTCTTCAGGGAGCTATAACAATATGTTATGTTACCCATATCTTCTTTTATAGTTCTTGACAAGCAAACAAGGCCGTGATTATAGCCTTCAACTTAGTGGGTTTTATGATAGACCTTTTATTTTTGAGTCTATCATGGCCTCCCATTATTAATCATTGAATCAAATCATTCAATAAAAATAGTAATCATCTAAGGGTTAATAATAAGGAGTCTTTGTGATGAACCTAAAAATTTGGACACCCACTTTTATGTGTTAGAATAGTATTTTATCTAAAAAATAATTCGAACTAAATTAAATTTAATCGACTCAATTTTATTTATCTATATTTTTAATTTTAAACTATACCGATCTATTCAATCCCTAAGAATAGATTATAGCCTTTAACTTGGAGGATTTTATGGTGGATCTTTTATCTTTGGATCCATTATGGACCTCTATTATTAGCTTTTAGATCAAACCTCCAACAAAAATAATAATCATCTAAAAATTTAAAATCCATCTTATAATTTGTTCCTTTAACTTATTGGTATTATTTTCTCGCAAGAATGTGGGCTCTTTGTGCATGAGAGACCAATCCCAAGATGGCCAAGGTCAAGGAGAAGTCCAAGTAGTACTAATCAATCGACAATCTCCAAATCTTGAGTTTGTACTGTATGTACCATGCACAATCTTCAAGAAACATACGATTTCAACTATTTGCGGGAAAAAGTTCGTGTATTAATAGAAAAATTCTTGTATAAATATAGGTCTGAGAATCTATTTTTAAACATATTTATAAAAAAAAAAGGCCCAATAAAATTCATAGATGAGTAAAATATATATATATATATATATATATATATATATATATATATTGATTAAAGTTCATAAATTTCACTTTTATTGTAAATATGTTTAAATATAATATATTAGATTTGTGATGATATAAAAATCTTTCTTATTTGATATATGTAATCACACCGTTTTGAATGAAGATATAAAATAAACGCACTTAAGAATGAGTTGAGAATTTGTTATGTAAATATAGTGAATGTTCTTAAGGTAAATTATCCATGTCTCTTTTCTTCTTCTTTTTTGGTGCATAAGATGGAAATTATCCATGTCTTACCATGCAGATTGAAGAACATATGGAGAACGAATGAAGATCGTGGTCATGATTAAAGACCAACAACCCTCAAACAAGCATCTATAAAGTGCCACTAGTCACTTAGGCTTCGACATTAGGAGTAAGATTTGTCTATCAATAGGTCCTTAAGTAGAATCAATAATTATGGCTACAAATTTGCATATTACCCTTACAACCTCTAGTTACACTTGACTCTCAGAAGTTCACAAGGAAAAGCAAAACAAACTTCCATCGCATTTTCTATTTCTGTTTGTATTAATCTATGTGCATGTACATTGATTCTCTACATTTTGTAACGAAGCCTTTTCAGTTCAGTTTCCATGTCCTTAGTCTTTTATTCTTGTTGCTTAATTCATTTCCATTGTTGTGGAGTGTGCAATTTTTCATTCAGCACTTGTTATTTATTTCGCATTGTTTACTGTAATTTTTGTTATTTTGTTTGCAGTTTGTTGATATTTGTTCTTTATATTCAGTTTTTTTTTTCGCTTGCCATTTCAAGTTATTGTGGTCGTACGTTCGTTTTCCTATGTTTAGTTTGTAAATTTCCTTGTATTTGCTCGAATTTGTTTTCTTTATATTGTTGATTAATTCTTTGTCAACTATAAAATACCAATTTCCACTCATTCTTTGTCAACTTCTATATATAAATACCAACTTCAACTAAGACATGTTGTGGTTTCGTTTGTATGTATAATCTCGATCTTAAAGTATAGTTCACGATCGACTATAGCCTTTATATATTCAACGACAGTGTCACGGTCGACTACAACATATTAAAAGCAATAACCTATATCCGATTACCCGTTAAAAGAGAATATGGCAGTCTAATGACTACATTATGATTAGAATTATTCTTTGTATATCTACCACCAATATCATTTCATTTTGCAGGAAAAAAGATCTTGTCATCTGGGTTATAGACTTGACTTTTCAAGATTCAAGTGAAATGCATTAATATCACTATTTGCATATAAATCCTAGACATTAAGGAGATGTTTGGCATGCGACAATCTATGTGAATTGTTTGGCATTACACGTTATTTAGCAATGCGGATCATTGAAGTAATCTATATTGCTTTCAAAGTGACGGTGAAAAATCACCGAAAAAAAAAGTGACGGTGAGCATAGCAATCTTTGCAATTCTTTTACAAAAAAACTTCAAACTCTTGGGTATATTCGGTTTCATTTTTCATTTTTTGTTTTAATTTCCTTTTTTTTTTTTCAGTATTTCCATTACAAAATCTTAAAAATAGAAAATATATAAAATGAAAACAGTATCAAAACCTCTATAACCAATGATTTAGAAATCAATCATTATTATCCCCTGATCTTTTGAATAAATGCTAAATTTAAGTAGAGTAAGATCAGCCTATACATTGCCAATAATGCTTCTAATCCAAAGAAGTTCTTACATGAAAATACCTACTTTAAAATTATTTATATATTTCTATCATATGACTTAAGTTTTTTGGGAGATAATTTATGAGAATCCTATTTCCATAGAGATAGGCACTTATATTTTATAGACCCCCACCGGGATTAGGTGATTGTCTCATGTATGACCTACCTGGAACCTCCCACTTGAGTGGTGACAAGTTCTGTTAGGAGTAGGAACATATAGTTTTCTTTAGTCACCAAAAATTCAAAAATAATAGCTAAGCAAATTTGTCAATCTCGGACGACTGTTCTTAATATTTTCTTCTTCTCGTATAAACGACCCCTGAAAAAACTTTTAAGATTTGACAAACTCCTACCGAGGGATTAATTTAACTAGCTTACATTACTCAAGAAATTACACAAAAATTGACAACAAAATTTTGTTTTCAACAAATTTAATATAAACTACATTCACGACTTCGAGTATAAATTTACAAAAACTCTTTATTCAATACTTAAATATCAAGGATACGTAATTACGTTTTCCTCACGCCAAATTATTTCAACTGCTCTTAAACTGAAATCTTAGCTGCAACAGACAATAAATAAACTGAAACAGCAACAAGTAAACCTTGTACAGAAGAGAAGAATCATCGGAATCGTTGAGACAGCAGTAGATTTATGGAATACTCCATAATGCGCAATCTATGCCACCCCACAGAAATAGAGCTAAGCCTGCAAGAAGCTGGCATACTTTGCACCTAAGAAAAGTCGTTGGATGCAGAGCAGCGCATTTTTGGTAACCTCAGCATTCTCATGATTCATTAGTTTCATTACTCGTTCCTTGGCCTTAAGGTCCGTCACAATGATACGCCCAGCAGGATGGTGCTGGATGAACTGTGAAAGGTCAAAGCAAGCAACAGCCAGAGTCCTTGGATCACCCGCAGTGTCCAAAATAGTTATTAGGACCCTTAAAATCTGCAATAGGTGAAGGTAATTAATAAGTTGATGTACATTTGAGCATATAATATACAATGAGATTATGCCATATATGTCAACAATTTTTAGCATTTCTGAAATGCAATTGTTAGAGCGCTTTCTTCCTATCACTGTCGACCGCAAAGAAACATCTGTGTGTGTTGTAAAATTAATCACATCTCACTGAGATCCATGACAGTTATACAATCATTATGTCTGAAGATGTCCGTCCAAAGCATGTTACAAGATTATTTCTTTTTGCTTTTTCCTTTTTTTTTTCAGTTTGGAGCACAGCATTTATATTTGCCCTTATAATTGGAAGGAAATTTAAAAATAGCAAGCAATTAAACAGAATTTATCCCTTCAGCAATGGAGTGAAGAGTGAAGACAGAGAGAATGGAGATCCTAAAATCACAGAGCCCCATAATAGGGTGTCCATTTACTATTTATTTTCATAACACTGCATCTTGAGGATTTATTATATGTGGACCACAAGTTTCAGACTACACCAACTCGTCGTCAATCTGGTCCCTTTATTGAGGACCTTGTATGGAAAAGACCAGTGATGGTCTTGGAATATTAGACCATTAGATTGGAAAAAAAGCAGATCGGTGTCTGATATTCTTTAACTTAAATCTAGTAAGTAGGTAAACTAAAAGAAAGAGAATATTTCAAAATAATGTTGTGGCTCTCTACCACCATCCCTTACCCCCACCACCCAAGCACCACCCAGCGGACTGCAAAACCTGAAGCTAGATGCCAGCAGTGTGGCTCCAACGGTGTCAAGCCAAAACTAGATGCCATTAGCCACTGTCATATAACCCCAACGAACTTAGTGAACCATCAAACTGCCACCATTAACCCAAGCCCGTGAACCAACAATCTAGTCAGTCACAAGGAACCTTCAATTGACACCCCAGAGGATACAATCATCACTAACGCAGGCCTTGAGGATGGCCTGGTTGGTAGGGCATGCCTTCATATTAATGTGAAGCAAATAAAATCTGTCTAAAACTCTAACCAAACTGGCCTGGAGATTAGGTCATGGGTTTTTACAGTCAGGAGGCTGCATCAGATCAGGTCATATGGATCAAGACACAATTACTAGCCCCCACCTTAATGACACCTGGCTTATTGGCACTAATCTGCCATGCTCAGACATGGATGCCAACCTTCACACAATTCAAAGGTACATCATTGGGGACACCATCAAGTAGTTACATGTAGTGAAACCTAAACAAGGCAAAGTATCAGAACACACTCTCATGGAAACCAGCATTAGTATTCAATCCTAACCATTTCCATCAAGGTGAATCCTATTACGAGCTCTACAGACACAAATTATTATAGCCAAAAGTAATAAAATATTATAAACCAATAGGTAGTAAAATATTAAAACCACAAATAATTAAAAGAATTTTTATTGTTCTCAACCTAGTATTAGGTGGCATGGTTGAGTAAGAATCGAAGCACAAAGGGAAGGGAAATTCAGAGATACCTGGAAGTCATTCTCTTCAAAATTGGTAATGTTCTCGCCAAAAGATGGGATCTTTGTGCATGGGAGACCAATCCAGATGGCCAAGGAGAACTTCTTGCTTATACATATCAAAAGAGCTTAGTTTCTTGATGTTATCCTTAAGCCCTTCTTCCAGGTAGTTCAATGCCTCCAACAAGTCCTATGAAGCACCAGAAAATATAAGATCTTCAAAATTAAAGATATTAAAATAACAAGAGAAAGAGACCAACATACGAGTGACATGTCAGATATTCAAGCCAACTATCAAGATGCATAGTTGTCAATGGTAGATGGTGTTGCGAATATGACAAATGCCATGGCGGACTGAAAAAATATTTATATATATGCAAAAAATATACAAAAATTTTCTAAATATGACAAATAATAATTCTTTACTAATATTTATTAATATTATAATGACAAATAATAATACTAAAAAGAGTGAGACTAATAACATATATCAAGAACAATAAAATTAAAAACATGTAATTATATATAAAAAATATCTAATAACTTTTTTGTCAAAAAAATTAATAACACTAACAACAAATATTTATATATACACAAAAATATCTTCTAAATATAAGAAACAATAAGACTAAAACCCGGGTCTGATCTAGTGGAAGCCCTGCGAAACTTGACCCTCATTTGCCATTGTAGCTCACAAAGGAAATTAAAACCAGAAGTCCAGGAAAAAAAAATGTTCAGCCAAGAAACAGAAGTTAAAAAAAAAAACAAGAAACAGAAGAAGAAATTGAAGAAAAGGTAAGGAAAAAGGAGAAAACAGAAGAATGAAAGAAGAGGGCAAAATAGAAGAAAAGAAGAAGAAACAGAAGAAGGAAAGAAGATGAAACAGAGGAGAAACCTGCTGCCACCACTGGTTGGTGCTTGACACCAGAAGTGGCTTCACCGGAACCAGCCGTCGGCAGACGCTGGAGCTGCAAATGGTGGTTGGAGAAGGTGGAAACGTGAAGGAGATGAGAAAATGAAAGGTGCAGGGGGCCCAAGAGGTCACTGGGATTAGGGCTGCTTTTAATATCACAAAATCCCAAAAATGTCCCCAACCCAACATTAAAAAAAAAAAAAAAAAAAATTAGACCCGCCATTTCTGCCTTGCCTGCCATGGCGCCATGTGAATTGCAGCCACCATAGGCAGCCACGCCACGAAGGTTGTCATGGCGGTTTCTGTAAAACCCGCCATGCCATGGCCACCATTTGACAACACTACACATGATAAAGTAACAAAGCATCAAAAATGGCAAACCCAACTTCATCTTCCGCATTGATAATGACAAGGCATAACCATGCAAATCACTCTTTGCTTATCACTAAATGTTTTGGCAATGACCCAATGAGTTCTGAAATACATGGCATTCAGATTTTCACAAATGCTTGAGATAAAATAGTATGTGCCATCTAAATTTTTATGCATTATGGGTGAAATTGAGGTAAGTATATGAAGCATTACTAGATGCACTATATAACTACACCTGAAAAACAATAAATGTATTGGTCCCAACTATATCTCAAATCACAATCATAGTTAAAATTAAATGCAAGTTCAGACAGCAAACATTCACCCCGGAATGCACTCTGACTCTCAATACATTTTGGGTATAAATTGATGTTTGGATAAAAAAAATCTGGAATGCATTCTAGTTCCCACAATGCATTCCGGCTCTATTTACCAACTTATTAGAATAACATATATTTAAACAAAACATAATTCATTGTTGCAGTAACTTCAAACTTAAAGGCAATTTTACTTAATATTATATTATACAAACAACTAATTCCCAAACATAAAACTCATTGTTCTAAAAGTAATTTTCTTAGAAAACTCAAGTTTTCCAAAATACTTTCTAGTTCAACGTAATTCTAGAATAATTACCCAAACATGCTCTTGATTGCAAGATGTAAATCAAGAATGATTTCTTGAACCAGAAAAAGAAAGACAATCAAGAATGACTTCCTGTGACTGATCTCTGCATGACACCTCTTATAGTTTTACTCCACTTGCACATAAGTAAACTTATACTAGAAAATGTGTAATGCAGGTTCTTCAAATTCTGTTATGCTCTCACCTCATCACTCCACGCTTGTGCTTTCAAACTCTGAACAACTTGTGGTAGCTGAAGGTCAACCATTTGAGCACCCAATGTCCCTTTTGACAGCAAGTTCTTTAGGGTGGAGACAACAACTCTAACAACCTAACAAAGTTGGTAAAGAAAGTATGATAATATCAGAATAAAATTCTAGAAAAAGGTGATAAAGACATCTAGTTGATAACAGAAAATATATCACAAAGTTCATATTAATTCAGCTAACAGCTATCACGTAACTCATAACAAATAATGATGTTTCTGGGAACAATTAATGTGAACAACAATTTTTTATAAGAAAAAGATGAGATGAATTGTAAACCTCAAGGAGTTAGCAATACCTTCTCTTTTGTAGAACTCTTAACAACATCAATAAGTCGAGGAAGGGTTCTTGAAGTAGCCAGGTATTCAATTGCTGGCTCATAATAGGATAAGAGCCATACACAGAGACACGTCTCATAAAGAAGCTGTTACAGAAAGAATTCTCAATTAATTTCCCTTTATTCCCTACATAAGTGCCATCAGCTCTAACACTTCACTAATTTTGTCTGTAATATTTCATTGAAACCCCAAATCCAAAAAATTCTTGGTATCCCCAGATCATCCTATCTGGCACTGAAAGATAGAAGTTCCATTTAGTACTTATATGCACCAAGTATGTTTAGCCATCTGTTAGCCAATGCAATACAGGCTACTGTATTTGCATTACAGCAGATGAATCACACTTCCCAGCCAACGATTGGCAGAAATCATATGGACCAACCGATGGTAGATCCAGTTAGTCAGCTTCTCAAAGATATAGTCTAGCAAACTTACTTGAATAGACTGTTGGGTGGATGCTGGAGAAATCAAAGGTACAAGCAACTTGACCCCCTCTGCTTGAACAAAGGAAGACCTAACCACAGGTTCCTTAAGTAGTGTTGCCAGGCAATTGATGGCAGTTGGGACACCCGAGTAGGATGAGAAGGTTTCTTCAACTATACATAATAATTATATGAGGTGAGAATGCATATGTAGAATACATCTAGAATGAAGCGTACTATCCATTACACCTACAATATCAAGTGATGACCTGAATCAAGGAAAAGAGGAGGAGACGAGGAAGGGGATTTTTTTGTTGTTTTGTTTGGGGGCAGGGGTTCAGGTTTCAGCATTACATACCTGTTCACAAAGCCATTTTACCAATCCTGTTAAAACATCATCAATAGAAGTGAATGGTTTCTTTGAGTTTGATTCTCTGTTTGCAATGATACCATTCTGATTTTTCGGCCTGGCACTGTAATCATAAAAGGTTTGGAAAATGAGAAACAGAAAAGGTAACTTATACAACACAGCCTCCTATTTGATTGAATTGAAGCCTGCAAAATTTTAATCAACATGAGGGAACACATCATATTTGCATTACCTAACTATTAAAGCAAGGATCTTACAACTTTTCTCTTGTATGAACCAATTTCCTTTCCAAAGCAATCTGAAATATGGGGAAAAAAATAGCATATAACTATCATATGACATCAGTTTAGTGATAGGTACATACATACATACATATGTGTGTGCGCATGTCTCTATATATATATCGCTATCCTAGATGCAGATATCTGCATTGCAGCGGTTTTCACCTGATATTAGTTGCTCCCAACTAGAGAAAATTTTCTAGATTACTCTCAGCTTATAGGCTCTTAAGAAGTAGATATAGCTGAAAATATATGTATATATATTATGGAAGCAGAGTGCGCTCATCAATGATTGAAATGAACATGTGAAAGCCTTGTAAAAGAAAATTCTTAGCCAAAAAAAGGGTTGAAGTAATGGCGATGTTTACAATACATTCTGTCTAAACCAAATTCTGAAATCCTTTAACAACAGCTTCACAAAAAGCCAAGCAACATAATAGGCAAATAAGTGCAGAGCAAGAGAAGCGAGCTTTCCATAACTCTCAACACAGAGGTTAATAATGAAGATTACTTAACTTAAGAAAGGTTCGTAAGTGTCTTCATCAGCAAGGGTCTTATCATGAAACAGCCTCGCTCTTTTCGGGTTGGCTGCGAAAGAGGAAAACAAGTTAGAGCTCATGCCACACTAACAACACAGAAAGAAACAAACAAACATCCAATATCCTCAGATCACCTGTGAGCATCTCATCAATCAAAGCTAAAACATACTCCACGGTCTCTTCTTTGAAAATATCACGCAAAACATGAACAAACACGCGAACATAAGCAGGACCATCCTGCCACAACAGCATCAAATTTTCAACACAACTAGACAATAACAAACTCCAAAATCACAATTACGATCTACTGATTCACACGTATTTCCTCGATGAATTTACGAATGATTTAGCACTAATCGTTAGATTTGATTTTTACATCATCCAGCAACTGAGCTCTGTGGCTCTCGGATCGGTGATCATAACGGCGTAGGAGCTGAAGGCTTGTGCCGGAGATGAGCTTAGTGGACATGTAGGTCTCCCATGGGATGTCCCTGTTCAGAACCTTCGAGAAAACACACGATGAACACAAATGTCAGTGGTTGATCGAAATCAGCAAATGAAATAACCCACTGGAAAAATCGATAATGTTAGAATCTACACGAACTGTAGAATTCAACATCTTGGGAATCAATTCAAAATCAGATCGAAGAATGACAGCGAACAAACATATGGAAGTGCAAGTAACGATGGCAAACCTGCTCTGTGGACAATTCGGCTTGGTCCATGTTACTGGAACCCTAGAACAAAGAATAAATAAATAAAATTGAAAAGATTGAGTTGAGAAAGAGGGAAATCTGGCGGTGGAGAATGGAGAATGAGGTGAAATCAATGGAAAGGGGGAAGTGGGAGAAGTGAAATTCAAAGAGTGGGAGAAAGGAAGGATGAGGGAAGGCAAGTGCGACCTGACCTTGTTGTGGCAGAGACACAGAGACAGCTGTATAGAGGGAAGAGGGTACTCGGGATTCGCAAGAGCAAATGGATCGATTGATCAATTATGTAACAATAACAACGGAGGAGGATGACTGGAGGAGGATCGTTATTCAGTATTCATTGGATCGGCTTTTCCCGGCTCCACCCCTCACACTCTTACCATGCTTCACCTGTTATTTCGATTTTGCCAAAAACAGTTTTTTGTTATCTTTTTATTTCGACTTAAACCTCAAATTGATCTCTAATATTTGTATTTGAGGCAAATTAATAACTTTAAATTTTAAAAATTTTAAATTAATCCCTCATATTTTAAAAAAGTGGATAAATTAGTTCCTCCTGTAAAATTAAAAAGGACAAATTGATTCCCTTATACACTATATGAAATTGTCCCTCCGTACACATTCTTAAAGACCAATTTATCCCTTTTTTTTATAAAATGTGAATGAACTAATTTGAAATTTTTAAAATCTAATTGGGGTAACTGTCCTAATCAAATTGCTAATTTGGATAGTTAATCAAGTTTGTGTTCTCTCTAAAGGTATGTTAGATTGAAGGAGTGTGATAGAATGATGAAATTGGATGGAATGGATTGCATCCATCTCCACTCCATTTGATTTAAATTTTATAAATACAAACAATGGAGCAACTTAGGATATGTTTGGATTTGTGGTGTTTGGTGGAACGAAGTTGTAGTTTAACTTTTTTTATTATTTGGATTAGTCAAAGTTAGATAGAATGGAGTAGAGATTGATGAACTTTATTTCATCCATTCACAATTTACTTCCAAATTGGAAGGAATATGATAGAGTAAAAAACATCCAAACAATGGAATAGACCAATTATTCCACTTTCTGCGTCATTCTATTTCACTCGCTCTCCACTATGCTTACCAATCCAGCATACCCTTAAAATCTGGTCATGCTCACTTACCCAACTTCCTAATCCAAATATACCCTAAATGCATTGGATAAGTTGTGGTGTACTATGCACCTTCATTAGCCACACTTAGTAGAGGTAATAATGTCATTTAGCTTGGTTTGATATTGTGGTAATTCTTTCAGAGTTGTTGAACACATTGGACTCTTCAAAAACTTTTCCAAAAAAGTTATAGTAGTGTCAGGTAAATTATATTATAAAATTACTCTTATAATCTAAAATGATTATAATGAATACAAATATTAAAGAAAATAATTTTTACTTTTATTATTATTATTAGTAGAGCAAAATTATACTAATTTTTTAAGTTTTAGGGATATAAGTCAACTCTAAACCAAAAGCATCTCATAAGGAGCTCTTAAAAGTGTCCTATAAAAGCCAAAAATAAAAGTATCCCAACTTTCCTATTTAACAAACAATAAAAATTGGCTCACACTTTTCATAAATATAAGTAGTTCATTGACGCCATTGGCGCTGGATGCAAAATTGCGATGATGAGAAAGAGGGTTGTTCTGGTAATTGAAATATTTGGAGAGGTGAGATTGGCAACAACATATTAATTAATTGGAGTTGGATGTCACTGTGAATGTGAGACCAACAACGATAAGACCACTCTTATTCCAAAACTGCAAAAGTTGTGCACTTTTTCATTTGAGTGCAATGACCAAGACCTAAAACAATAGGATATGACATCGCATTGCCTTTGGGGGGAGTGACTCCAAGTGCAAATTACATACTTAAAAAATGAAATCGATGTAAGAAGATGGTATCAAATTGTATCTTTCATAATTTAAAAATGGCTCACGGGTAGGAGCTAGAAGGATGTAAAACTATGTTGAACTTTGGATTGAAATTACAGACTTCAGTATTGTTACTTGGTGTACATTGGTTGTTGGCAAGTGGTAAAGGACCCATGTTGTGATTTTTTTTTTCTAATAATGCTAAACCACAAAGTTAACATAGCTGTTAGATGGAGTCTTTCAATTGGTATGGGGTGTCAATTAAAAATAAGAATGGATCGAGTGTTTTATACAAAGCTCAAGGGTACTACATGTTATCTATCCATAAAATAAATATATAATTTTTTTTGGCGTAAATAATAAAGACTATTTTAGGTTTACTCAAATAATATTTCACCCTATTTTTATCAAAATTTGACATTCAGCCTATTTTTTACCAAAAAAAGAAATAAAGGACAAATTAATAAATTAAGAAAATAAAAATTAGCTAGCAAGAGAACAAATTTTATAAACATAACTTCAACTTGACATATCTCTTAAATTAAATTAATTCTTAAATTCAAATCCTAAATTCCATATCCTTAAATCTATTTAAGTAAAATAAAATAAAATTAGTTGAGTTGTCATAAAAATAATATGTGTCTTGCAATTGAAAAATAGTGAAAAATATAGGATAAGTTAGTCTATCTTCAATCGTTTTAAATAACTTATCCGACAAATTGACCCCAACTATTTATAAGACCAGTAAATTTGCCTATAATGAAAATACAAATAGAATAAATAAATCCACTAAAATACTAAAGAATAATTAATTTATCCTATATTTTTAATTGTGGGGATCACAAATGTTTTTTCCCCTTGAGGGACTAATTTATCTGACTATTTTTATCAAGGGCTTAAGTTTACTCCTTTTTTTAAATATATCTACATTGTTAGTATGCAATAACTCAAATAAATGAATAATTTAATTTTTTTTTAAGCAATATAAAATTTAGGATTTGAATTTTAAATATTAGTTTTTTTAACCATAACGAGTTAAAGTGATATTTATAAAATTTATTATCTCTTACTAATTTATATTTTCTATTTAATTTATTTGCTCTTTTTTTTAAGAATATGATGGCGTTATTTGAGCAAATCTCAAGGATAATCATTTATATTTATCCTATTTTTTTTATCCCATTATACTCTGATCACCGTTAATAGACAAATAAACCTTTAGTACAAGAAGTAAATAATTCATCCAAAATCTATTATAAAGACATCAACTCATCCTTTCAAAAATAAATCATGAATTTGGTACAATTTAAGATACGCACAATTTTCAACTTAGAACTTAATTTCAAATTACTTTTTCTTTTCGGTTTAAGGAGCAATTTTGAGCTTCATGATTAGATAAAAATCTCAAAATGGTTAGTTCAAGATTCAAATCTTAGACAATATTTTAAGTAAAATTCGTATGTAGATATAATTCACTTCTGCCCGACCAAATTTAAATGATTTCTTTATAAATATGATTTATAATGACACAATATTACAATGGAAGAGAGATCAGATGTTATACTATTGATCTGATGAAAAAGGAAGTTTGTACACATATGGAATTAGGTAACTAACAGCCTGAAACTAACACATTGAACAAGTGCAATAACTAACTTAACGACCAATTAACTAATTTCTGACTAACAAAAACCAATTAACTAATTATAATTAACTAATTCCAATAGACAATGCATGACATGACTTGATTAATGTAGCTCCTCCCATCTACTTGGGAAAAAGAAAAAATTAATTGATGTTGAGTATCAGCAAAACTAAAGATATGCAAAATTAATTCTATACTTCCAACAATTTCATTACCTCAGCTGATTTTCTCAATTCTGAACAATATTTTGTGACACATATATAGAACATGTGGTGACAACACGAAACAGGAGATTACAGCAACTGCATATTCCTTATTTTGTCTAAAGCAGTGTTAAACTATATAATCTTGGAATTTTTTGGATCTATATAAATTATATGACAAGGCTTGATGTATTGGTGGATGTATAAGTGAGAAAATTATATCATCTTTCAGATTTTCAATATGGAAAACTTCCGGTCATATGGATATGGTCAAGGGTGCTTTTGAGCCCATACTTGAGCACTGCCTGGTTCCCCATTCTGAATCCTTCTCCATAAGCTGATGATGTATCTGCCTCAATCTGGTGTTTGAAAAACTCACCAAGTTTCTTCTCAAAGTTGGGTCGTTACCCTTCTTTGATGATCCAGAAGAGGAGGAAGGTGATGATGAGGATGAGGATGAAGACGATCATGACGATGAACCATCACTGCCAGATCCAGAATACATCTCTGAATCTAACCACATATGAGCCAAGACTTGGCAGATTCCTTCTTCAACTTCTGGACTCAGATTTGGATAACCTGCCAAAAAGGCATCAATTTTGTCCAACTTAACACTATGAAGTAAAAATATATTTAACATGGTGTTGATTACAGAATAGATCAATACCTTTAAGTCTGAGCCATGCATGCATCATCTCATGAGCCAGGATTGATCCTGTCAACAACCTATAAACATAGAACTCTTAAATTACAGTGAATGTCATTTACAAGCACTGTGGATTGTGAAAATGGGTCCTATAAGAAGGATGAGAAACGTTTTTGAACATAGCTGTTAGACACCCAAATCGACAAGTGATGAACGATGTACAATAACTGGATTTCATTTATGCGAAGTGTTGAATGTTATGCTAACTGATGATGGATAGTGTTACTAAAGGCAGTATGTCAATTCAACACTTAAATAACTGAAATCAACACTTATTTGCGCACTATTCACCATATGTCAATTTGAATGTCTAAATGAGTATGTTAAAATAATAGAAGTATAAGAGGGATACCTAGGAAGGCCATACAAAACAAGAATGGCTGTCACTTCACAACGACGAATCAGCCTATAAGGCTCGGTTATCATATCTATGACCCGGTGGCCTGCTCCTATCCTTGGTCTCCTTAAAATCTAGTATTGCATGAAATATATAAACACCATTATTTCATACACAAAAAACTATTATATCAAAACTAAAACAGTGTGTGAAGGCTCAAATTTGCAAAGTAAGAAATCCCCACAGTTGTGACAGTTTGCTCTTCTGACAAGCATAGTCCTCTAGTTTCAGGTAAGTGGTGATGACCCTACATTCAAAAAAAAAAAAAAGAGAGAGAGAGAGAACAAGTCAAGGGGGAAGAAAGAGGAGAAATTAAAAGCACGTTCCATTCCAGGATTGAAAGTTCAGCACTCACATTCTTTTTCTCCTCCATGGCCTCATTCAGTGCTTGTCTCTCAACCAGAAGCATGGGAATTTGCTGCTCCACTTTCATATTCAAGCCTTCATAGAACTCTTGTATTTCGAGGTAGAGAGGTTGGCATTCATGAGAATCCATAATTGCCAAGTCTCAGACACTCTAGACATAGCTTTCGACCGTCATCAAGCAAAGATATTTTGTATCCCTTGGCTGCGCTGATATGAAAGTTTCATCTTAGATAATGGAAAGGAAAAAGACAGTAAAAGAGGCATGGGAATTCATCAGTATTTATAATCTCCTATTTGGAAAAAATTGTTTTTGGGAGCTGATGTAACTGACCTCCATTCTTTCACAGCTGCAACAGCAGGAGTGCCATCACGTTCATGTGATGGACAGTATTTTTGTAGCCAGAAAGGATGAGCTCTATACTCAATGAGGCCAGCTGAATTAGTTGGGATCTGCAACGCAAAAATCAATATTTCTAGTTTTCAACACAGTATATATTACTTGCAAATTAGAAAATACAGACTTAGTTAAATTCATATCACCCCCATTGTTTAGGGGGGTTTCTACTACTACTATTATTGTTATCCTTTTATCACTGATACTCCTAGTAGTTGAAGGCACTACGAGAAATTTGACTTCATTAGTAAAACACTGCTACCAGAACTCACTAAATCAACATTTCAAATAATTTTCAGTAAGTTACAATGTTATAGGCCCGCTATTAACTATAGCATTTTAGAAGTAAAAAAGTTTGACGTAGACTGAAAAATGAAGGTTTAGTTCTCAATTTCATTGAAATATGAAGAATTCATTATTAAATATCTCTCCAATTATATTGGAATATTTGAAAAGATCTCAGCCCAAGCATGGTTGTAAATAATTATGTTTGAGGCTCATCAGGACATGAAAAATCATATCAAGTTTCTATTAACAAGGCTAATTCTATACAGTGTCCTGACAGAATATTTTGATTGAAAGTTAAACAATAAGAGCAAATTAATTTTAACTTAAAGTAGCTGATCCATGATTCCTTGCAAAGTGCTAAGCCAATTATTGAAATCTGAGAAGTAAAACATGCACTCATCTGACCCATGCAAGGATCCAAACCTAAACATTAAAATTTTATTAGTAATCATATTGATATTATATGGCCCAAACTGCAAAAGTACAAAATCAAACTTATATCTGCTCCTTGAAGGGCTCATGTGATGTTATTTAAGTTGGGTAGCTTGTCCATTATTTGTTATAAAGGCTAAGCAACTACAAAGTTCAGCAGAACATTGTCTAACATTTTTGAGGTATGGTTTGAGAAGTAAGAACAGCTCATATCAATAGTCTTCTATGGATATATAGCATACACATTGGAGTGCAATTTCTAAAACAAGTAGAAATTAGAGAAAACCTTATGATAGAAAAAAGTACAACAGAATTGACTAAGAGAAACCTGAGAGTCAAAAAACAACTGCTAAGATACTTACAAAGTTCCTGCAAACATCACATCTTGGGTGATGTTGCTCCCTGTAGCAGGATTTATGGTAAGGGCGATTGCTGGACATGGAAAACTGTAAAGGTATGAATGAACATTCAAGCATTATATTCAATCACACAGACATTGACTATGAACAAGAGAAATAATTTGAAGAACTTCATTTGCGAATTCCAGAATAAAGTTTTAACATATTTTTTGTATACAAAAGAAAACAAGACCCCAACCTCATAATCAGTGATTGGCTGATTGCAACCATGGCAGCGGAAACATTCTGGATGCCAGACAGCTCCCATGCAACTTAAAAATCTTCCATGGCCAATCTCAGCATTGCATCCAGCGCAGATTCTGCAAGCAGATTTTACAGAACCAGGTTTAATAGTCAACTTCAGCAATTTCCAAAAATAGTATCTGGATTCACTGTAGTGATAAAATATGTGATCATACTCGCAATTACCTGTATCCAGGTGAAAAGAGGCGTGAAAAAGGTTGAAATAAAGAATCATTGTCATATCTAGGAGGAGAACCAATGTTCAAACTTTCTTGAATTGCCCTGGCAAGTTGCTCATCTTCCTCAAGTTGAACTTTAGCCTTATGTTCATCTTCATCTTCTTGAAGTTTCGCAAGATGTTCATCTTCCTCAGGTTGAACCTTTTCACAATGTTCATCTTCCTCTGGTTGAACTTTTCCAAGATGTCCATCTTCCTCTGGTTGAACTTTACAAATATGTTCATCTTCCTCATCATCAATATTACAAAGTTGTTCATCTTCAGATTGAGAGTCATCCTCTGGGATATTATGAGCCAAACAAAGGACCTTCATGTTATACTTTGGCATGGGAACAATCAATTGACTAAATCCATTTCTGAAGACACATATACCAAATGAACTTCAAAAACTCTTTATGGACTCTAACCATAAGAAAATGTGTTAACATTTTTTAGTTGCATTTTAAGTGAAACACCAGAATAAAAAAGTATCCTCGCAATTCTTGTATACATATCAAAATTATATTTTAAAGAAATCAAGAAGCTAATTGCAGCAATGCCAATCTTCATTTCTTAGCACCAGTCAAATTAGGATTTCAACAAGAAGACTTTACAGAGGGCATCATAGTCTTTGATCAACCATAATTTACATAACCAAGAACGAACAAGACCCTACAATAGGGCTAAAAAGCCAGGGAATAAGAAGTGTGCATTTTGGTTAGTTTTGAATATGCAATTTAGGTACTTCATATGCTTAGTCACTCATTGTATAAAATTAGAGCCACACAAACCAGTAAATGGATGTGCAAAAGCATAAACCTCACCAACAACTTTTTTCCCTTTCTGATCCTGCTCTGACAGAGAGAGTGCAATTGCACAGTCAATAGCTTCTTTCTCAACATCAGTCAAATCATCCTGCACTCAGTTTGCCACTATTACAACTTCAGAGGATCTCCTTAAGTCTCAGAGAAACTAGTACCGTGTTAGATTCATGCTAATATCAAGCTCAAGTCAGATAAAAGGCTAGCTTGATGACATATGACATATGACATAATAAGTTGTGACTTGTGGCAATGATTTCAATTGCTTATAGAAAAGGAAAACTTTGATTACCGCTTGATGATTATCCCAAATTCTGTCCTCTCCATATTTGCCATGATATTGTCCCTTTGAAGCTTTATGATTGGAGCCCTTAAGCAACTTGGTAAGCCAACCCATATCATGCAATGTTACAATTCACCTTCAGGTTGGCAAACCTCTTCCTGAAAGAATTGCCCCAGAAATGGTTAAGAAAATATTCCACAATTTCCATAAGGAAAATCTACAGACTATAATAAGCATGTTGAAAAAACAATAGGGTCAGGCCTTGAGTCCAAACTTCAAATACAGCATGATGGTCTGTCTAGAATCATTTCACTAGAATCAGAACATAACAGTTGAACAGTATAACACACAAATAAATGTCACTGGAAAACATGCTATGATGCCAAAAGTTTTAAACACCATCCAGTGCCATTTGTGGTACTAGGCAGCACCGACAGAATCAGGCAACACCAAGAGGAGAGAGATCAAGATATGAAGACCATCGGAACATGCCTCCTCCTTATTGGGTCATCATGCCTTCAGGCTTCAACACACTATAGAAAATTAAGGGGCTGGCGGGGAAAATGGAAAGAAGAATATAATAAATAAGAGTGAGACCGTAAGAATAGAAGATTAGATTCTCCACAACTGATATCGCTTGTCAGAAAACTTGCTATATAAATTATAAAATATATCTAATTGAAAAGATAATAATAATAATAAAAAGAATCCGTTTCCGAAGAAAAATTTAATAACTTAAAAGGTGACAAGCAGATTTCAGTCACATATAGATACCAATTCTTCACTTCCTCAACACCCCACAAAGCTGTTCTCTCTTCTTTTTCTTTTTCCCCGCAAAAAAAGCAACACACGACATAGCTTGATAACTAATTCACTCAAATTAAATCGCTTTGAAAGAAGTTCAAGTTCCGCAGATATAGAAAAGAAACACCCCCTACCAAACCCACCGAATATATTATTAGTATATAATACATATATATAATCCACAAAGACATTAATGGAATCTGGTGAATCCAAGCACAAGTCAATGCATAGAAAGCCAAGAACCAACACAGGGAGGAATTAAGAGTACAATAATGGATATACCTTTTTCTTTCCTTTTCTCTCTCTACGTGTATGTGTGATAGCAGAACAGCTTTTGAGACCGAAAGAATGAAAAGAGGAGTACTTGGATTCTACGCAAAAAGAATAAATAAAAAAGAAAAAGGAAACAGCAGAATCTTGTGTAGTAACTAACAGGGGGAGCTAAATATTATTAGCCTTTTTCCTTAAAACCACCAAAAAGACCGGTGACGGGGTTGAAGTTGAAGATAGATGGGGAGAATCATAGGCAGCTGTGTCATTCACCACAATGGCTTCTGTCTTGTGTCTACTTTAACATGTGGGGTCATGTCCTATCTATCTATCTATCTATCAATAACCCAATAAAGTTTGAAGCCCTTCTTCTGGTTGGGAGAGAATGAAGGAGGGTGAGTGAGAAAAAATAAATAAATAATGAATTTTGATGATCCATCATGGTTATGGGTGTAGTTTGTGGACAAAGCCAAGTGAACTGCTTCTGTGACTGTACTGTCTCCATGTCTCCATAGGCTACTATGGTTTGGCCATCCAAGCCAAAGTGCCTTTTTCCACACTTCTCATCATCCACTATTATTTTGCCACGTTACTATCTAACTTGCTGTCATTTCGTCTTTTGCATCCCGAACCGCTCATCCAAATAAAAAGGGGAATTATTATTTGATGATTAAAAACATTTTATTACTCCAATTTTAAATACTCATTGAAATTTAAAAATATTTGATAAAATATTAATATTACTAAAAATAAAAATAATTTATTAAATTATTATTTTTTTAATATTTTTTTCCTTTATTTATAAATCCATTGTATTTTAAGATAGATATTATTAATAAAATAATTAATACTATCTAAATTTTTAAAATAGACAATTATTTCTAGATAAAATAAATTTTTAAAATAGAAAATTACTCAAGAACAGATGTAGTATCTTATAGTTTGTAAAAAATTTGTAAATATTATTTGACTAGTATGAGTTATTGAATGACATCATACCTCATGCAATCCTATGCATAAAATATTAAATTTTTTTCTAAAGTTTTGGAAATAATTTACTTTTTTGATATTCAAAATAACGACTGACTTAGTTTGTATTATATCTTTGGGTATTGATTCAGTATTCAAATTGATAATTATTTGCATTAAAAATGTTAAACTAATAATATCCAATATTTATATATAAAAAAGTCTCTGTTGTGATGGATTTAAAAAATATTAGTCTTGTGCCTCAAGGATTATTAATTTTGATATGGTCTTTGAGGATGCTTAACATCAAAATATCAAAGTTAAGCCAAAATAACAAGGGATGTGAGAAAAGAAACATAATCCACTAGAAGAATATTATACTCCAAAAAAAAAAGGGTATATTATCTACTTTCAGCAGATTTCTTTTCCTCACAGAAAAAACAAACAAACAAACTGGGTACATTTTTCAAGAGGTCTTCATGAAGCAACTCGTTGTATGCTGAATCATTGGACTGAATGACATTGAGTATAAAACAGACAAATAGCTCACATCAAGTAGAACAGGCAAATTGATTGACATTTTTTTTTTAAAGTTTGGAACATAATCCACTATTAGCAAATTTGTTTCCTTATTTTATTTTATTTTTTTGTAACATTATCCACGAAAGCGATTCCTTTCAAGTGTCAAAAAAATTTGAAATATAATCTGTTACTAGCGGATTTTGTTCCTTTCACCATTTTTTTGGTGTTTTAGTAACAGTATCCGCTGAAATTGGATTCCTTTTCCAGTGTCACCAGAATAAGTTTGCTAAAAATATAACTTTGTCCTTTAAGTTTTAGTTTCATTTTTAGTTTTTAGTTTTTGGGATTTTGTAAAGGAAATATTAAAAACTTGAAATAAAAATTGAAATTTATAGTTTTCAAAATTTTTAGTATTTCTTTAATAAAATTTAAAAAATTAAAAAATAAAAATAAAAATTAAAAACTGAAAATTGAAACTAACAACTCCATAGTATCTCAATTTTTTCTTCACTCAAATTTCATATGGAAAAAATTGACCCGCGCCTCAAAGGCCAAATTTTACTCTTATTTGATTGTTGTTTTTCTGCCACGATGACTGTTGGTTATTCCTGAATTGACTTTTGTTTTAAATGCTAAAATTGCTCATTGCTTAACGAACCATGCGTGTTGTAGCCAGGGTATCATGGATAGAATATTGGTTGTGAATTTGTTACATTTTACTCCTCAACGCTATCCAACTATTATCAATAGTAATACATTTGAAAATGACGAAGAATGCGTACCCTATACTACACTTTCGGGTGGAGCATAGGTAATTCCACCGTCTGTTTTTTGTTTTTTGGCTGGGGGTGTAACTGTGACAAAGCCATGTCTAAAAATGTAAAAAAAATGATTTTTTATAATAACAAATCATTCATGCACCTTCTGTATTAATGAATTGACATTCTAGTCTTTGCTGAATCGGATAGCGGCACATGAAGTGGCTAGACTCTTATTTCCCTTAGTCTTTCCCCTTTTTTTACTGTAGTTTATGCAAATGCTGATGCAAACTTCGAATATGCTCTATTATTTTTTTAATCCCTAGTTAAAAAGAAAACATCAGCACGTAACTACGTATATAAAAGAGAAGAGCCGTGTTAATAGAAAGTGTATATAGTTATACTACTGTTTCCTTTCTATTTGTTTACTGTAATTCTTTTTTCCATTAATGGCACACCTTAGATTATGTTAGACTCATGTTGTTTAAATATTTTATTTTTCCTTTACCCTTTTTAGTTAAATGTTAACATAATCTATTAAATAATTTTCTCTCTCTTTTAATTGACAATAGCTTTTCTTTTAACTAAGTTTTTTCATCAAGATTCAATCAAAGAACAGAATAACAACAAAGTTTCATCTCCCACATTACACATAGGTGTCAGTTTTTTGAAAGGGTAATACTATACATATAATATGCAATAATTTATATAGAGAATTGGGAGAATTCTACAATAGGAACATGAGAGTTTGAGTTTGGGACCATATTGATAATTCTTGTAGTATGTTTCTTTACAAAAAAAAATAAAACTACAAAATTCATCCCTCTAAAATTTCACATCGACCAAATGTAACCTAAAAAATAAAACTCTAAATCCTGACAAAATTAAATAGTCAACCAAATTAGTCCTTATAATAGAAAAAACTCTTAAATTAGTCCCTGTAAAATGAATTATTAGAAGTTAGTTTCTCACCTCACTTATCCAAGGACTAATTTGCCAATTTTTTAATTTTGGGATCAATTTGTCTAATTTAAAGTTTTTACAAGGATCAATTTGAGAGATTTATTTTTAGGATCAATTTATCTAACTATTTAATTTGGTAGGGATTAATTTGAGAACTTTTTATAAGAATTAATTTGACCAATATAAAATTTTAAAGAGACCCAAATAAGAGTTTTGTCTAACATGTTTATCCTTCTTTCGCACCGATCCTATTCCTTCCTTACCTTACAGCTGCTCTCACGACCATCACCTTCAACCCCAATAAATATCTCTCACCTCATTAAATCCTATGAAATCAAAGTTCCACCGCCGCATCTCAGCTATTGCACCAATCACCCGCACTTGCTCTGTCAATCAAACAATAATGACATTTGAACATTGAAATATGGATCTATTAAAATACCCACTTTATCATCTTGGATATGAGTGACTCTCACTTATTTCATCCATCCATTCATCTATTATATCCAATAATAATAAAATGAATGAACCACATTCACTCTTTAATAGTTCAAATAACAATACTCATTGATCAAACACCCACCACAATCTTTTACTTTTAACGCGGTTTGTTTGTCCAATCACAACTCCATCATTTGTCATGCTGTGTTTGCCTGAGCTCGATCCATGAAGTTGCCGCTCCCAAGTGACGACTTCCCCTTAGTAACACTTCTCTTGACCGAAGGAGGTGGGGTGTTTGATAGCGCCAGCAGAGGCGGGGCAGGAGGGTGGCACCGTCGGTGGAGGGCAATGGCTCTGGTGGCAGAGGCGATAGCATGGCGGTAGTGAAGTAGTGGCAGAATGTTAGAGCAGAAAAGTTACAAAGATAAAAGGGATAAAATTGATAAAATACATAAAATTAATTTTTATAAATATTACTCTAATATAAATATAAATTATTACTATATTATCTTTATAATAAATTAAATAAATCTCAACCATTGATTGATGCTTTTTTAATGGTGATGATAGTTCAAGCTCAGGTCGGTCAATACAGGATGAACCTAGAGAATTGTACGCACCATCATTTGTGTGGGAGCGAACAAGTGAAGCAACACATCATTTCATTTATCCAAAATAAAGCAAAGCCATCTTTGCTGACCATTTGGCCAACACCATAATTTCCCACGACCCTACGAATGACGTAGCTAGACCAGAATTTTAGGAGAGACGAATACTAAAAGATAACATATATATATATATATATATATATATATATATATATATAATATCTTATAAATTCTTATAATATGTAAAAATTTTAAAGGGGACTAAATATGCATATACATGTAAATAGACATAAAAATTAAAAACTTCAGGGACCAAGGCCATCCCAGCCATACAAGAGCCTCCGTCCCTGACCTATGCCTCGCCGTCCATGCTCCAACACGTCTCACATCCCTATTTCCAAAAATCAAAGGCTGTGTCATACAGTAGTATTGAACATTCGAACGGCTAAAAATAAAGGTGGCTCATTGAATTTGAAA
Source organism: Dalbergia oliveri (assembly GCA_030441495.1). Lineage (NCBI taxonomy): Eukaryota > Viridiplantae > Streptophyta > Magnoliopsida > Fabales > Fabaceae > Dalbergia > Dalbergia oliveri. The sequence continues at coordinate 9,123,895 of JAMLFY010000004.1, forward strand.
CCCCCCCTAGCCTCTAGGTGATGTAAACTCACAATCACAGTGTCCCGGAACTGGCTGGCCACATGCTAAGTATGACGTAATTTAGATTGTTTTTATGCAGAAGTTATTAAGCCATGGCTTCTGTAACGGGTAATCCCAATAATTCTATTTTAACACCTATACATCTATGTGGATTTGATGTAATGTAAGAGAAGTGATAAAAAGAAAATAAGTTAAAAAGAAAATAAATTATGAGACCCATATTATTTATAAATAGAATGTTTAGATGTTTGATAAAGTTGGATATTGAAATAGTAAAATTAGGGGTATCCCCTATTCTTCGATGACGCTATGGCCAATGAACTTTTTCCTAGTTAAGGCCGAATATACGGATGAAGATAATAATAAAGTATCGCGAAATACAAAGAATTTCGTAAAATGTTTGTATACCCTTAGTTTTTATATAACTATAGGTGAATAATCGAAAAACAGCTCAAACTTTTTCTTTCGTTCATTCGTCTACAGTTTAGTGGAGAGCGATATGCCTATACATGGCTGCTTGAGTGGTTTCATGGAAAATACCAACCATTATTCATCAGTTAAGTGTAAATAAAAATACAATCTCACGGAAATTCCTTTTTAGATGAAAGAATACAGGACTGAATGGGAAAGAAATATAATAAAAACAGATTTAAAAATTAATAAGTTATCAAATATATAATGTATTTTTTCACGTGTTAATAAATGGTTTGATGGATAACAAATGTGATACTATTTAAGGACAAAAGACTTTCATTTGTTTGAAGAAAAATGTTATTTGACTTATGATGTGTGAAATATTATCCAACTCACATTTCATCCATCATTAAATGTGGTATAAACCTTATTCAAATAGAATTTATACCTATTCAATAATAAATTGTCAGTTTATCGATATCCCATACATCATTAGGATAAATAACATAACTCTTGTTTGAATGGATGGAATCATGGTAATTGTTGCCACGTCTTTCGTCATACTTTTTATTCGTATTATTACTTATTTTCCGTACATTAATATTATCATAAATCAATTATTGAATTCGGAATTTAATAAAAAAATAATAATGTATTAAAGACAGCGCATATAATATACATGTTAAAGATCGATTTTGAGAGGAGCAGCCACCAACCGCTTGCCTAACATTTTACTAGCACCACTATTCTGAGCTTTTCCACTAGAAACCAGGCACTTCAAAATGACAATTGTCGTCTCCTACGTGAGAGAGAGACAGCATTATTCTCATTATATATTTCAGTCTGTTTCTTCCATCGTTATGCTGCAGAGTCCAATGTTTTGTTTATCCTGACTATATGTTTTTTGCTTTTATATTTTTTCTCGTAAAATATACAAAAAAGTTTTGTTTGACGAAAATTTCGATATGATCGGAACAGTTTTTATTATTTAGACTTCAATTTATATTCAATGCACTAACAATATAAAATATTTATCACAGGAAAAGTGTATTACATACTTCAGGAAAACCTTAACTGCAATATTATGGATTCCAATCATAGGGTTGTCACTTTGGAAGAGCTTTATATAACCATCACCCTTGCTCAAAATTGCGTAACCAATTATATGTTGATACAAAAAATAGATTAATTTTAATATATTGCCACTTTAAAATTATCATACACCATCAACTAATTACATCTTGTGATATATGTGACTCTTTGGGTGATTATTATAAAAGTCAAACACACGTAATTATTGGTAAAATATGATTAAATATTTATGTAAAACATAATTTATACTCCGTCATGACCCAACCTTGGTCATAACTGACGTGTAAAAAATGCATTCACCTACAAACCTAAACATGCAAACTTTTATAGAAATACAGATACTCTCCTCCTTTTTTTCAAACATTTAAGTCTATGATTAAGGAGTTCACATGCTCTCCATCCATACTACCTTATGCAAAACATAAGATAAATTTAAGCATGATCATAAACTCAACACAACTAATCTAGTTCTTGTGATCAAATGAAGCACCTAGGAATATATGATTTGCCACAAAAGTAAAAGATAGGAAACCACAAAATATTGGCCCATACACCATTGATGGGCTCATAAAAAAGGTAATGACTCAAGTCTTACTATGCGGGAGGAGCTTAACCTGGATCTACACTTGAATTTGTAATAGGGGAAACAACCACGGTTTAGTTATGAAACTCAATGAGGAATAACATGTTTATAGTTAACTACATTGAGTTCCAATTAAAATGAGATAGCTAGAAGAAATTTTACAAGTGATAAAACACAAATCCAATCAAGTGAGCATAAGATTCTCATACAAACCTCTTATAATAATAATAAAATAGAATTATGGAATTAATACATAGAAAGAAGTTTAAGGAGGTCTCTATATTAGAACAAAGTCCAAAATAAATCCTACAAGGCGGCCCTCACAACCATCCCTAGTGTGTTTACACCACTTTTCTAATACCTCGAGTACACGTATCCGTAGATAAGTTTTGTATGGCCAGGGTTTCTGGACCCACCCATGTAGCCAGGGAATGCAAATTAAAACCATGTGTTGAGTTGAAGTTCTCCAGAATTATATAGAGAAGAGCAACAAGCGAGCCCTTATGTTCTCTTTTTTGCCATACAGGCATGCTGAGCAAGCATCCTGATGACAACATAGTACCAAAAATGATATTGTTTTACTAATAAATGACCCACCCTTTTTTGTATAAACCCTTATTTTCAGGTTTTCCCTTCACAAACCAGAAACTTTCCCTAAACCCCATTTCCTCCCCTTCTCTCTAATCAACCCCAATTTTCATCCTCCAAGCTTCAAGGTGAGTAAATATCGTTAAATTATGTCATCCATCTCTTAATTCTTTCATGCTTTTTGGGTATGGGTATCATTATTTCTCTTATTGTTATCAAGTGGGGTGCTCCCCCAATGTTATTAAAGTTTATATAGGGTTATCTAGAGATACCCATAGATTATTTATAAACTTTGTTGCTTCAATGATAGATTTTGGTGCTATTCCGACTTTTCTGAGCTCTACCAGAGTCAATTCTTCACATTCCACCCCTAGGTGAGTGGGTTTGATCTCATGAGCTGATCTTGGCCACTATATCATTATTTTCTGGCATTAAATGGAGTATTAGAGATTTGAATAAAATTAGTTTTCACATGATATGAAGTTACATGAAAAATGTGCATTAGTTAGAAATGTTCCCTTTCAATTTATACATGAAAATCTATGGTTTTAGAAAATCCATAGAACCATATTTGCTCCATAAATGTTTTATATGATTGAACTTATGATTTTAGACTTGACTATGATGATGGAATTGGATATGCTTGATGAAAAGTAAGAGTGAAGCTTTATGAGATGTTGAACTTAGAAACATATAATCCCTTTTTTATGATTTAGTAAGATTTAGATTAGGGAATTACTAGAGGAACAGAGTTGTGAGTTAATGATAGTTAAATCATTAACCTTTGTATACGAAGTATCCGCTAGGGCAAGTTATCCCTTTTCAAATCAGTTCACTAAGGACTCGATTCGCAGGGACAGTTAAGATCTCTTGAGTGCTCTTGTTCGCCAAGGACTAAGCACCTCCTTCCAGTTTATGAATAGTCTATTCTCTTTTATAATTTATTGAGAAATAAAGATAGTTTATATTTCTAGCAAACTTATGATGTCCTAGTTATTGTGATTTATGAATAAAATGATTTATCAACATTGCATTATTATTTTGTACCATTCTTCTTGTCCCATGTATGGTTATGGGTGGGAATCCACTCACTGAGTTTTATGATAATACTCACCCTTCTTCTCTTTCCTTTCCTCCTAGATAAGCGTAGCTTTGGATCTTCCACTTCTTTCCCTCATTAGTAGCATACCTATGTTAGGGTGAGTTTCATGTCGTTGTGGAGTGTTTTGATATTTTTGTAGAGTGCTCCAGTGATAATGCGACTGGGTCCCAAACCATGTACATGTGCATTTTGATTTACTATGATTCTTTTTGTATTTAAATGATTTAGCATTCATGGTTCTTTTATAAAAGAGCCACTCAGGATATTTTATATTGCAGCTATAGTTCATATTTCTATTATGAAAAAGGAGTATTTTTTTTTATTATGAGTTGGTTATGCAAAGTAAATTACATTTTGAAATGGATTTTATGAATAAAATATGCATGTAGTACGACTCAGCGATAAGGCTTACGTGGGGATTAAATTCCACGTGCCAGTCACAATCCAAGTTGGGTTGTGACAATTTTTATCCGGCCTTCACACCCATCCCTAGAGAGGTTACAAAGCATCTGGACGGACTTAACACCCATCCCTAGTGCCTACTAATAACGATATGCTGGCCTATCATACTGGGCTGTAACCCCCTACTAGCTAAGGTCTATCACAAGGTGTACCAAGGCTAATGTCACTACCATTAGCTATGATTTCTGTCAACAATACCTCCTTTGAAAATCAATTTTTCACATCAAATAACTCAAGTTTCACTCATCTACTTTCTTTTCAAGAAACCAATCACATAAGTAAAAACATAAGGAATGCAATTGTTTTTAATCCCTTTCAGGTGCAAAAAAATAAATTAAAATCATGTTTTGGCTCTCAATTAACCTTGCTTAAGAAAATCAAGTCACGAGCTCTTATCCAAAACCATAAGCATTCCAAAAATATACTTGTCTCATAATCTAGTTCCAATATTACAATACATAACATTGTATCAACTCATGTAGAGTGCTTATCCCAATATCAATAGTGGTTATTAAATCTCATTCCATATTCTTAAAACATAACAATTTTAAGGGTACTTGAACTAATAAATGCAGCTTTCAAGACATAGATGTAATAAGAAAATCATTTTACTTGCTATTGCAACATAAATATCAGATAAGCAAAATAATATTTAAATACATAGAACTAAATACCAATTAAACAAAACATGTCATTCACTCACTATGAGATGCCAAAAGTGTGTTGATTTGGCCTGGTTCGATAAAGTCAAAAGATGCCTCTCTGGAGTATCTAATGCCATAAACATCATCACATAATCATCAATAATCATTTAACATAAGAGATTATACCTATTAACTTCAAATAATCAAAACCCCCAAATTGAAACCCTAGGGTGACACATTAGAGTTCTAATTCTATACCTATAACATAATCTAGCTAGCTCATGAAATTGGAAGTAAGATTGAGCTCTGATATACCTTTGATAGCCAAAGGAAGGAAGAGGAAGGAGTTGGTACTGCTATCTACTCAAGAAATTAGCAGCCTGAAATCAAAATCCAAATCCAAATTTTTGAGCTTTACTTCAAATTCGGGAATTTTTAAGATTTTATAAATTTATGGGCTAAAAGCTTAAAAGTTTATAAATTCGCTAAAAATCGTCCTTTAATTTATTTTCCTCTTAAGAACAATTACCGGATTTTTAATCTCAAAAATATGGTTCTATCATATAGTCCTTCAATGATGTATAGTGTCTAGACTTATGAAATTTAACCTTAAACAATAGATAAGGGTAACTAGCACCCTTCCTAGTTCAAAATAATTTTTCTAGCATTTTTTATTCAAAACTAGGGTATTACATTAACAATACATTAAAATTAAATTTAAAAAATATTGGTATCATATTTGGTAACTTTTTTTGGTCACAATTTAGGGTTTCAATTTCTTTTTTTTTAGTCTTCTTGCTTTAGTTTATGTTTCTTTATTAGGAGAATTGCAATTTTATCCCTAAAAAGTTTAAGTTAGAACTTGTATCATGTTCGTATCTAAAATAGAAAACACATGCAATTTGACTTTTGAATTTAACCACGTGAGAACAAGTTAGGAACCGAATTTTCTGTATTTGTTATAACTTGTTAAATTTAAGGACCAAATTGTATGTATTTTTTATTTGTTAAATTAAGTTGTTCTTATATATATTTTTAGAATGAAAGTTATGGTCAAAGTAGCATTTTTCAAGGACATATTAGTCCTTAAGAAATGCTTTTCATAAGACAAATTAAATTAGGGTGTGTTAGTTTCAGCTAAAAATATCATGAAATTTAAATATATATATTTGAAAAAGTTGAAAACATTTTTTTTCAGAAGTTACTTTATTTAGCTTCTACTAAAGAACTAAGAATAGAATTTTTTGAAATTCGAAGACTATCTAAATATATGAAAAATAATATTCTTGGAAGAAAAAATTATTTTACACCAATAAAAGCTCATCCAAACACAGCTTCAGTCTTTAAAAAGGTTATTTTTTATTATTTCTCAAATTCTCAGTGACTACCTTGGAAATTTAGAACAAATTTGTTCAGTGATATATATGTATAGGTCAAAAGGTGTGAGAGTTTCACAGGCCATATCATCCCTAGCGTAGTTATGGTCCAGAACCCACTTAGTGATCCACATTTGCTTGCATGAATAGCAGATGAAAAGTGGGCCCACTTACATAGAATTTAATATTCACCATGAGGTTCTGGGCCTTACTACATTGGGCTACAATGCATAATTTGGTACCGCGCTTTATGTATTCCACTAGATCCATTCGTCATAAGATCCAAATCTAAAATAAAGGAAGAACTATCTCGTTATGTCAAACCTCAAGCCCACATGACCAAAAATATTAAGCCCAATAGAGATAAATGGGTGCTTTCTAACTTTCGCCCCAAATAGACTACCCATCACTATCTTGAAATAGAAAGACTCCCATCACTATCTTAGGGAACAAAAGGAAATGCAAGATCCAAAATGAATGAAGTAATAAAAAAACAGAGCATATTTTTTCTGTTCAGTTTTTTAATTTAAGTTATGATGTGTGATTTTTTTTTTAAAACTAAGCAACACACTTTAACGGGGTTTTTATTCCACGCCTCCTAACTTGATTTTAAAAATATGCCATAAAAACGTCAAGAATTAAGTTCAAGTTTTGTTCAAAGAATAATATCTGATATGGGATAAAGGCATAAGGCATGGGACTATGGGAATGGCCAAGAGGGATGGAGAGCAACCTGATGCCATTCAACTAGTACCTTGATTGATAACAGGAAATTCATTACTTTCTATCTTCATAGCTTTTATCCATCCACTTGGGTGTATATTTTTTATTTTTTTAATTATTATTTTTTTTTCAAAGTGAGAAACAATGAAGGTAGTTATAGATGTTTATTTTGTGGTTAGCGGACCAACTTACATGTACCTTGTAAGTTGTTACATAACAATGGTGAATGCTGTTTGATATGCGAAAACTAAAGAGTTTGTTAAGAAGTTAAGATCGATTAATACAGTGATACACATAAGCATAATTTGATAGTCAGAAAAGGGAAAACCTGTCCTGTTAGCATATAAAAGGCATGGCCACGATGGTAGGATTCCTCATTCATGAATAAGGATAGTATATACGTATAAATGATCAAGGGTTAGAGCCACTCATAAACTCAGCAAAGGGACAAGAGGTACGGGAGATTTTGAACAGTGGGGACTAGAGATGGGAGTTCTGTACCTTATTTAAACTTTGCCCCCATTACAAAATGTTACATTAAATCATGAAGTTTTAAGTGAGCCCTGCAAAATAGGAGCGGAGCTAGATAAGATCATTTTGGAATAATCCACTCAATTTTGCAAAGCACGTTAGTTTCCAATATATTGCTGGCAGTACTATTATTTGGTACATTAATTTTTCAGGTACTTCCAGACATACGTGGAGTTACATACCGATAAATAGAATTAAATTTCAATTACATTAGTTACTAATGAATATATATATATATATATATATATATATATATATATATCAGATATTTCAATTTTCTTACAAATATATTCATCAGTGAAAGAATATCACATTCATTATTCATTATCGGACAACATACATTACTTTTACAAATAACTGAAATATTCGGTTAGTGAAACATTAATCAGTAGGTGCATTTGGATGAGATTTTTTTTGAATCAAAATCTCTTAAAAAAATCTTTTTTTCTATATTTGAATTTTTTTTAAATAATTAGAATCTAGAAAAAAATATTTTTCAGATTTTTATAAAAATTAAAAAGAATAGTTTCTGAAAAAAATGTAAACCAGTTGAATAAGCCACAATCTTGACTGATAAAGCATTTGTATGATGGTTATGTGGGAAGACCGTACAAGTTTAAGCAGCAATCGGGGATAAAACCGTTGAATAAGCCTTCTCTTTTACATAATCAGTTAAAACCACATGGCGGTACTATCTCATGCAAGAGTATGCCAGCAGCCAGCCGGAGGAGTCAAATTAACCAGTTGTATATAGGAACCAATCGAACCTGAAGTCCCATCACATACAAAAATATTATTTTTATAAGTGGGTGTCCAAATTGGATCCTAAACCCTAAATTAGACACCCCTCCTTTATTATTAGATGTAATGGTAACTCTTATTTTTTCATCCATTCATCACATCCAATAATAATGGAGTTGAATAGCTCAATTGTATACCCACTTTTAGGTGTTGGAATAACAATAACCCTCCACATATAACTCCATCCATAAACACCAAGAAGAAGAGTTTTACTTTGATGTTATACTAATATTATACTAACTATCCGGAGACTGGTCAATCTTGACTTCGAGTATAGAGACACATCATATATATTAAATATAAAATTATTCATATATTTTTGTCAATATCTTAAGATTTTAAAATAAATAATTCTTGATATAATATCAAAAATTTTTATAAATAAAAGTTTTTATAAACAAATAGTCTAGAGTTAAATCTTTACTGCTCACATTCTTCTAATAAATAAAATAACTAAAGTTAAGCATAAAGTAAGTTGGACACATGTATTATCTATATTTCAAACCCAAAAAAAAGTTTGCATGATAAATATGTCAAATATAAAATCATTCATGTGTAATATCCTATAATTTTAATCTCTTGAGAGAGAATATGGTTCATGACAACACATACAAACCTTGCAAAGCTGCAACACCGCACACATTCCCCACAAAAGCTCATCCCCATTTTCTTGAAAAAAATACTAATATAGACTTTAGTTTATAGGAAATCTTACATATAGTATGATCTGAATGAGGACTTTTATAATATTCATATATTTTTAACTCTAAATTATATTTTAAATAATTGATATTTTATTATACGTAAGATTCACTTAAAACTCGAGACTATACTATAGTTACTCGCCTCAAAATCTATGCTCTCTGCATAACAGCCTGTCACCTTTCATTTGATGACACATGTAGCGGCACAAACGGTGCTCAAACCCTTTGGACCACAGCTCCCCACGTGGCTGTGGGCGCCCTTGCCGGCGGCCTGGCCACCTGGACCCCCTTATATGAACGAGCAAGGACCACCTTATAGATATACTCCTTCATATAGTAGTAACACACACACCATTTTGTCATCGGGAGTGCTATGCTTTCAATAATTTCATGTCGTTTTCCACATGGGGCCATGCCTAAAAGGCCTCCCAGGCTCAGCACTCACCACACCCATAATTTTAAATGGCCTTTTTTTTGGGCTTAGCTTCCTCTTTTTCCCTTTTCTTTTTAATTCTTGATATTTTTTGCTTTGTTCATAAACTCAATGTCTCCATATATCACCATATTCGAAAGTTCAAATGGACAACATAAAGAAAAGGTAAAATTAAAGATGAGAAATAAGTGTTTTTTCTTTTTTGTTTGGGTGGTGAAACTATTTTCTCGAAAAGGGTGGAGCCATCCCAAGAGAATGTTGGTCCCTAAGTTATTGTTACCATCTAAGGGAAAGTGACCCTCTTGAGAATGACATTGCTGCTTGCTTCTCCAGTCCCAAGAACCACAACTCATCCACAACTCATCAGATTAAGTCGTTAAGATACTGGCATGGTATCTTTGTGGTGTCTCCAATTCCTGATTAAAATAAGTATATAGGGCATAATCTTAGAGTGTCTGATATTTATAAATAGATATAATAATATTTACGTGTACTCATTTTTTCAGACTCATTATAGACTCAGTATATATAATAAAATAGAAAGACACAATGTACTGGATCCATATACTATTTTTTTTTTTTTAACACCCACCACTCTGTATCTTTCTTCTTATTGTGAGTTTACAACGAATTTCAAAGATGAGTACATGTTTTATTATTCATGTATGTAAGAGAAGCTATGGTCAAAGAGTCTTAAATGAACTTTTAATTTCATTTATGTGCAGCTTTCATACATTATATTTGTGATTGTTAATTAATAGCTAGCACGAAGCGATTTAAGGGTATGCCCCGTAAAATAAAGCTAGCTTTAATAGTTGGTGGTTAATGTGTATAAAACCCCCTCAAATTTCTTCCAATATGATTGGCTTGTTTCAGCATGAACACAAAGAAAGAAAAAGCGGCTTTCGTTTATTGTCCTCATCTGAAATTTTCTTAATGAAGCTTTTGATCAGACTGTTTTACTTGGTCTGTAGTTAGAGCCATTGGTTACTTGTGTTTGTTTTATATAAAATATTAATAACCCAAACGCGGTAAAGTTTTATTAACTTTACTATAAAAGTCGACTATTAATTGTCTCTTCAACGGTCACTATAGAAATTTATTCTAAAAGACACTTAATTTTAGATACATATAAAAGTTATTACTTATACACACATAGATAACACTTTTTTTAAATGTATTACTTTTGATATAGCAGAGGCTATATTTTTTTTAGTCAAGACATTACTTTTAAAGAGCCTATATTATATGTGACTAATTGTTAAAAATAATATTTTTTAATAAAAGGATATATTTTTAAGTTAATCATCACTTTTCATAGTGTCCTGACAAATGTGGTCAATTGTTTAAGACAACACTTTTGAATAGAGAAGATAATATTTTTTAAATAAGGCAACACATTTAAAAAAAAAAAAAGCATTGTCTATATGTATAAAAAGTAACATTTTTCATATGTTCCTAAAAATAAGTGTTGTTTTAGATCAAACTTCTTGTAGTGAGTTATCTGGGAGAAAATTTCTTGTTTTGCTTATTTATTTCAGCATGAGAAATTTTTAGATGTTCTAAGAATAAATAAAATATTTACTCTGAATAATTTATTAATTGACATAATAGTTTTGTAAATTATCGTTGTTTCTCGTTTTCCCCACCTTTAATATAATATTTGATATGTTACTTAATAAATGAAATAGAATAAATATTTCTTCGCAGTTCTAGAGCAGTTAAGAATCTCCTTTCTTCAATTACCCTAACTTCTAACTTGCATGTTTCTTTCTCTAAAATAAACACATGGTCTTGCTCTGTTCACGACACGAATGGCACCTAATTTAAATATGTTAACAATGTTTTGACATTATTTTTATGATTTTCTCATATTGTACGTCTCGTCCTAAATGGGTTTCAACCTTTTGTACCAATTGGGAGAGGAAACCAAATTTCTCAAGAAGAAACTAGGGTTTGGTGGTGCGAGAGAGCCACGAGGCTTAATTTTAAAGCAAAAAAGTATGCCGAGTTTTGGTTGCTTAATATTATAGAGTATCTACAGTTACCTCATTTGAGGGAAATGGTTGGTTAGGCCTTAACATCAGTAGGTAAGGAATTGCCCTATTATTTAAAGACAATAATTGTATCCCACCATGTAAGATTTAATAAGCAAGTAGATAATCTTAGCAAATAAAAAATCAATATTTAGGATGTAATGGTACTATGGTTCATTATATTCTAACTAAGCTTCAGATTTTTTTTTTTTTAAAAGAGAGGTAGCAGAGCAGTACATAAATATAAATCTTTTTATCACGTATTGTAGGTAGGTTTATAAATGACGTATATCACTCTCACAATATATTTTTTAGTTTAAAAGCTTTGTTAAGTTTCTTGGTAGCTTAATTAGCCTAAACAAAAAAGGTGCTCCAAGGATAAGCATATTCAAATTGCAAATCATTTCGTCACACTCTGACATATGGATCGTTGAACTTTTTCAGATTACGAAAAAATTAGAAAAGAAAGAATGTAAAATTTTAGGAAAAAAAATCAAAACTTATACTGTTTCCAGAAACTATTTTTTCACGTATTATGGTTAGGTGGTATCTGAGTTTTCCTTTTCTTTTCGAAGGAAGGTTTAATTAAAGAGAGAAAATATTGTTGCACTACTAGGTTAAAATATATGCCATAAATATCATTGATAAGTAAGTTATAACAATTTTATTTCATTTAACAATCATGAATGTTTTCTTAAAATAATTTTGTCATATTTCTGACTATATAACATTAATTGCTCGCATTAATTATTAAAAGTAAGATAGAATTAAGACTTGGTTTGATAATGTAATATTCTTTAAAGAGGTAGTCCTACTTATGAAAAATATAAGCTAACTTTTGTTTAATGACTTTTAGAAGTCAGGAGTGCTATCAAAGATGATGATTTGTGTTCTCTAAAACTTAAAAACTAATAAGACCTTATTATATTTAATGATAATAAAAATATAAATTTTTCTCTTTAATCTCTATATTTATTAGATATAAAAATTATTCATGTGCCTCAACCCAATAGCATAAACTTTTGGGGAGAATATTTCTTGACATGGTATCAAAATCGATCTATAACTAAGTGGTTTAAAGTTCAATCTTTGTTGTCCTCATTCTTCTAAATAAAAATAATTAAATTTCAGGATAAGGTAAATATGGATTTATACACTATCCATACTTCAGATCCAAAAAGAGGTATTCGCATGAGGGGCATATTAGATATAAAAATAATTCATATATCTCAACCTAATAGGTTGAATTTTCAGGACAAGTGCCTAACAATATTCATTATAGTTATATTTATTTACTAAACACTATTATTGTAGTTTCTCTTTATTAAGAACCATTTTTATATTGTTTTACCAAAAGTTATACTATAATTTTTCAAGAGTATATTTTGGAAAGCCCAAAAAACTCAGCTCTAAAAGATCACAGTGATATTAAATCAAGCCTAAATGTAACATAAGTAGAATATACCGTTATTATTATTTTTTGTTTTGGGAAAAAAAAACCTATGGAAATCGGGGTTAGATTCCTATTCCTCCATCCCTTACGTACCCCAAATTTCAGCTGCAAAATAAGGTTAACTATACCAAAAATACAAAAGGAAAGGAAAATAAAAGAAGTGAGGTTGTGGTCTCGCACCCATGATAAGGCCGTGTAGATGATGTAAGTGTTCTCAAAAGCAAGGAGAGCATTAGAAAGCATCTCTAAAAGCAGTGGCAGAGGCAGGCGGCCAACGGGTGCCAAGTCCCCAAATTTTTCACTTTTAGCCTATGTGTAGAAAAGGAGTGAAATTAAGGATAGTTTTTCTTGAACGAGGTTTTATGTAATTTTATATATAGTGTTTATCTATGAAAATTTATCTTCTATTTTCACCTTATAACCAAACATACTCTTATCGTATAATTATATCTAAATATTTGTATTATTATTCCTTTAGAAAATTCAAGCACCTTTACACATATTACTTCCATTCTAAAATAATAATTGTTTTAGACAAATTTGATTCATTGAAAAATCAAATTGATGGAGTAGTAAACATAAAAAATAAAAAAAGTCTTTTAGTATAGTTACATATATATGGTACGAAAGTATAAAATTATGTAGTTAGAATATCCTTTTTAGACTTCTTTCTCTTATTCATTTTTTTTTATTAAGCTTAAGAGATCTCTAAAAAAAAAATATTGATTCATTTGTTAATAGAAATGAAATGATAGATAATGAAATAAATTATAATTTACCAATAATTTACATAAAAAAATTATATAATAATTCACTTTATACTTTCTATATAATAATTTATTTTATTTTGTTTTTATTTGTATTAACTAATTTCAATTCCTTTCTCCAAAATTCCTGACCCCACCCGTGAAAGAAAAGGCATAGCTAGGTATGATTTCTGAGGCTTTGGAGCTTGATATAGAGGGTGGTGCATACATACATACTAGTGAATATAGTGATGATTTTTCTTTTGTCGTGCGTGGTCTAACTTTTGCTTTTGCATAACTTCCTTTTCCATGTCCACTGGGTCAAAAGAGACAGTTACAAATTGGATTTGACGCTTCCTCGTACATCAATTTGTTGCTGTACTTTACTTACCGCTCCTTCTCCCTCTGCTTTCTCTTTAATTTTGTAGCTTTTTATTAAGGGTTTTAAATTTTTTCAACATAGCTCGATCAGTGCATTGAAAAACTTAAAATTATACTCTTATAATAAAAATTTTATCATTTTTCATTTGTAAATTGTAATACTTTCAGGCTTCCCTAAGAAAATTTTTTTTTTAATTATTATCCTTTTTCTTAACTTTTTTTTTTCAAGTGATTATTGTAACAAGTCCCATGTCGAGAAAGCTATCTTGTAAATGAGGCTTAAAGATTTGGGCTCTTCCACTCTAATAACAAGCTTTTAAGGTGTGGTTTTTTAGTGACTTATTACAAACTTACAATTGTCTATTTTGAAAGCCAAAAAAATTGGCATCAAAGTTCACATCAGACGTTAGATACGCCATTATTTTTCTTCTTTTTATCCGTTTCACCACTGCTATCTGACATTCATTAATAGGATGCTTTGCCAATGGAGATGGGATTGATGCCAACAAGCCATATCGCCAATTCATACTAATTTGCGGTTCTTATAATTAGCCAGCCTCTTATAATTAGCCAGCCAATGACAATGAGAGTGTTTAACATATGTAACTTTTAATAAATATCAGATGTGTTAAACTGTATATGTGCATACTAACGGCTGTGCACATTCGCTTGATTAATAATACCTCGTAGCAAAAACACTAATTTGTGGTTCGGCCAATATGGAGCAATTAGCTGGGAGAAATATATAACAGTGAATTTTCAGAGAGGAAACATAACACCGGGCTTAAATTAGTGTATTTTAAGTAAAAATCTTAAAGACCTTATATGGGTTTTATATGCTTAATTATATATATATATATATAAAGTTATCATAATTTGTTTATTCTGTTTGAAAGTGAGATTTTGTTACTTAGATGGAAACTTAAGAGTGATCAAATTTCACGTGGATCTGTGAATAAAAGAGTCTTGCAATGGGAAAAAAAATCAAATAAAACAAAAATTGAGTAGTTTATAAGTGATTTGACTCTCATAAATCTGCTATTTTAAGGTTTTGAGGAGACCACAACAAAATGGCGAGGTAGTTGGTCCTAATAGAGGATATTGCGGTAACAGATTATATTAATTGGAGGTTGTTCAATGATTGCAGACCAGTGGCTTCCGATGAAGGCGGAGAAATGAAGGCTTAATTATGGCTTGCCAATATATAAAGGAAGCTCGCGGCGGTTTTGGTTCAAAGGGCTATGATGAGTTGCGAGCCTTCCCTTGTGCCGCGACGTTGGGGTTCAAGTCTTAAGGGTTGTGATGGACAGGCGGCTTTTTAGGTTGGTTCAAGCGGGGGAGAGATCATCACATGTAATGGTGGTGGAGTTGACGGAGGCAATTACAATGGTTGTTTATTGAGATTTGGTTTAGGCAGTAAAGCTGGTAACTGTGGAGGTGAACAAGGACCAGAAAATCAAGGGATGGCCATAGATAGATGAAATATTCCCAATTTCTCATTACATTAATTACCTAGTTTTGATGACTTGTTAAAATAATTAATTAATCAATTATTAATTAATATATGAGCAAAAACTTAGCTAATTAAGAAAGGTCAACCCAATTAGATGAAGAATAAAAAGATAATTTTAAATATTTAAGAGTGTTAATTTTAAATCTTAAAATCTTAAAATTAACAATAAGATTCTAAAAGTTCAATAGTATCCCGACAGCTAACTAATATTTAAATTGGGAGAGAATGTACAAAATTTTAAAATATTGATATTTTAGTTTCAAATTTTAAACAATAATTTCTCATCAAATCTTTACAAATTATGATCACATTAAATACAAGATATAATCT
This sequence comes from Dalbergia oliveri, assembly GCA_030441495.1. Taxonomy (NCBI): domain Eukaryota; kingdom Viridiplantae; phylum Streptophyta; class Magnoliopsida; order Fabales; family Fabaceae; genus Dalbergia; species Dalbergia oliveri. Next base: position 9,139,828 of record JAMLFY010000004.1, read on the forward strand.
CTATCAAAAATCTCCGTTTTTTTATAACAAACAAGCTAAGCAAGGGATCAAAAAGTTTAATTGATATAAATTACACACACATATATATATATATAAAGTTTATATTGTATATAGTTTATATATACCCGTAAGACATAAAGTTTATACATATACGTAAAGTGTATATATACATGTTATTTTATAAATTTTTCTAGTATATATATAATATACATAAAGTATATATAAAAATATATATGTGTATACGTAAAGTTTTGTATAAAAAATATATACGTAAATTTTATACATATACGCAAAAATATATACATATATTAGTTATTGATATAAGTTTAATATTGTATAGTATATATGTATTTATAGAAAGAATAATGATAAAGAATAGTTGGAATAGAAATAATAATAAAGATAAAGATAAAAATAGATATTAGATTTAAATTTAAGTTTAGGAATTTTTTTAATTGTTTCTTTTTATCAAAAAAAAAGAGGGAGACACACACTAATCCTAATCACAGCTATTATATAAAGGAAAGTTAACACACTCTTCACTTCTTCCAAAAACCTAGCCACATAGTCAAAACTCACACACCAATTAAGCAAGAACCACCTCTTTTGGTTCATACTCTCCACAAACACCGACACTCTAGTACCATTAGGACAAAAATACTCCTTCCTACCTACAGAAAGGAACAAGCAACTTCATAAAGAGAAAGGAAAAAAGATTTTCATTTTTCTCTCATCCTAGAGCATTAAAGATTCGCTTTCACGTTTAAGACTTCACACTAGATAGGGATTTTAGTGCAACCTTAATTTTCAAATGATTTGTCCTCCTAATTAATCAATATGGAACCTGCGAATCTAATTGCATGTTTTGTATGCCCATTAAAGGTACGATTTTTTTTTTTTTTTTTATGTTGGGTTTTTGATCTTCAAACTATAAAATTTTATCACTATCCTTGTGACTTAAAATTTGGGTCATCCTATGTTCAGTATGTCATCCTTCTTGTGCAAGACTTTTCTTGGTCTAATTATGTTAATTGTTTATTTTGCTTTTAAACATTTTAGGAAGCTTTTGATAGGTTCTAGAATGGTTCATGAACTAGAGTGTTATTCGTACTAGTCTTCAACGCTTTCAATCTATGTAAGGCATTTCATTTATTTATTTTCTTTTAATTTTCCCATATATCAATTTATTCAAAATTAACGTTTTGGTTTTGTTTTGGAAACCTCCCCAAAAATTGTAATTCATGTAGTCGTCATGGATCTTTACAATTGTCATTATATTCGGAGATCAAAATACTAATCATAGTAGTTTTCAATGCTTTTCAATATGTCGTATGCTGTGAGGCATTTTCTTTGTGTTTTCCTATTTATCTCTTCACTAGTCGCTTAATTGTCACGCAATGGAATAATAAAATTAATTTGTTGACCATTTTTTAAAATAAATAATTTATTTAAATTTATCTTATAGAAAATTAAGTATATAAATTTATTTTAAAAACAAGTTAATAGTTAAATAATTAAATAAATTAACAAAATATAAATGTATTATTCTATTTTATATTTTATTTTGAATATCATGTTTATAAGTTTGAAAAAAAATTCAATAAATGACCTATAATAATAAAGATCTTACTATTTTATGAAAATTTTACACATTTCTAAAGTTAAAATTATTGAATAATAAAAGATAATAACTATATAATTTTATTATATCATAATCTATTTATAGGGATGACAATGGATATCCATAATAGAAAGAGAACATGTCCTATGCCTTCGTCCCCATTTAGAATTTTGCATCTCATCCTCCATCCTTATATATTTTGGGAATGCAACATAATCCAAACTAAAAAAAAAAATGAATACATAATACAAATCCAATATAGATAATTGAAAAAAATAAAGATGTGCTATCTTCGCCCCTAGCCTATTTAACAAACGGACCCCATCCCATGAACATAAACTATGTGTCACGACGAACCTGCAGACCGCACGTGAGTTCCTTCCCACGTAAGCCTCATGACCTGGATTCCTCTATATGCACCGTAATATTTTAAAACTGGTTAAGTTATAAAATCTTTTCTACGTACAAATCATCTGTCTTTAAGACATATAGTCATCATTTTCCAAATTTCAGTCTCATACCTATTTTCAAAAGTCTGAATTTATATACAAATCTCTATAAGTAACAAAATCTTATAATACAATTTAACACAACATATATATGCAAAACTTAAATCATGAGTACGTCCTGGATCTGCAATATACCTGGAGCATTCTAAACAACTTGGAATATATGCCTTACCCGGGTGAAACTTACCATCTGACACTTTGCCATGGTTGAATAGAATTTGCAATCATGGTTCTATCCTGTAAAAATAAGAGAAATGAGAGGGGTGAGTTTGATATCCAAAACTGAGTGAGTCCTCACTTGAATCCTCTTCATGGGACATCCAAGAGCAATAAATAAAACAAATCATAACAATATTAAAAGTACTTATAAATCTTATGCAACTACAAATATATTTTCAAACCATCCTTTCATGAAATCAATAAAAGCTATTCCTTAAATTCATTTTCTTGTCTACAATCATATAAGCCTAAAACCATAAACTTTTTCATACTTTCTAATGACTACTTTATTAATTCAAAAGTCATTTCATTAACTAACTTTCATACCTGGTATAAATTAAACTCATAATAACATAGCTCTTAGAGAAACAGAAGTTTCTGGACACATCTGGGCGTATCGCCGTCCCCATGTGTCAACCAATTCTCTAAATGTCTGGTCACATCTGACGTTACGTATCGCCGTCCCCATGTGTCAATAATGGGCACCTAACTAGGTCCCTTCCCTGAGTCTGGCCCTGGCATACTTGGTACCAAGGTTAAGGTTTATGCGTTAACACAGCCCGTTTCTCTATAGCTACCTAAATTAACCTGAAACTTCTTAAAACCATTTTATTCTCTTAGAGCTTAAATCTCTATAACTCTAAGTTTTACCTTAGCATAACTGGGACTATGAAACCATACTCAGTGATTTCAAGTCCACGATATGTATCGCCTCTCTGAGTCATCTAAAGATTTGTGCTCTAAAATCCTTTTATGTCTGAATATCTATATCATTTCTTATTAAAAATAAACTTATTATATTCTGAAACTTTAGTTCATTCATTTAAAAGTCTAACCTTAGCATAACTTGGCGTGGAACCATGTCCAAGGAATCACCCTTTGTGGACATTGGGATTCCAAACCTCTACAGAGTATGTCGTCACCGTTCTGAATCATGTGGAAACTCATGCTCTAAAACATTTTGATTCAATATCCAAACACATTTCAATCAGTCATGCTCTTCATAAACTAGAAACTCAATATCATATTATGAACTTACAAAGTCTAAACCATATTTCCAATTCTTTTCTCTAAACTTGGTTACAATAGGTATAAAACCATAGCATAAACATAAACCATTCCAGAATCCAGTAAAACAATCATAAAAACCTCTAATAGTTACACATATAATCAATTCTATATAGAATCAGCTCAACAACCATTGTCCCATGAGTTTTATCAAAATACAATTTCATGCTCTAAAACTACATTTCATGCTATGAAACTGGCAATTCAAAACACATAACCCAACAGGAATCTCAAATCTTTGTAGTAATTCTCTAAATCAAGCATTAAATCATAGTTTTCATGAAAATAAGTATAATGAACAACATAGAGGCCACAGATGGAACCCACTCACCTGGAGGGTTGAACAAAGAAGGAATCACACCAATAGAACTCCTGGGACAAGAAATGAGCAATATCTGTCATGGAAGCAGGAGAACTCTAGGTTAACCTCTAAAACCACAAAAATCCTTTTCTAGCAAGGTGGAAAGCTTCTCTCCCTTGAGAAGCATGGGAACCACCCCTAACTCCAAAGAACTTGAAGAAAATGAAGCAGAACTAGCAAAATAACATACCTTTAAGCTTGGAGGATTGAAGATTTAAGTTAAACTTGAAAGAGTAGGAAGAAAATGGAGTTTTATGAGTGAAAATGATGAAGAAATGGAGGGAAGAGAAAATTTCGCTTTTCTCTGTGGAGGGGGGTTAGAGTTGTCTGGAATGATCCAAAATGGCATTTTTATGTTTGTTGTTCACCGCCCTGCGGTCCCGCCTTAACGCACGACTTCTCTGCTCGCCCGGCGGCTCTAGAAGCTTCAAACATCGAATTCACTCTCTACTGCCCGCGGTCACATGACCGCCTGGGCGGTCTCAGAAGCTTCAGATGCTCCAATGCTGGATGTATTGGACTATACTATTCCACCACTCACTTATTTACATTTCTTAATTTTAAGTTAATCATTAACTTTAAAACATAAATGTAAATAGGGAAATACCCCCTATTTAGATTCAAATAAAATATTAGAAAGATCAAAATCCTAACCAATCAAAATCTCATTTTTGGGTTTTAGTTCAAATTCGGAAAATCTTACGATTTTATAAACTTGCAAGCTAAAAATGAAGTACTTGCGGGTTTCATAAAATTCGTTAAAAATCTCTCTTTAACTCATTTTTTCTAGGAATAATTACCGGGACTTTTGGTCCTAGAAAATGGCTCTAATATATAGCCCTCCAAGGGCATGTAGGGTCCAGACTTAGCGATTTAGGACCCAATGACAGAAAGGTAACTAACACCCTCTTGGTTTAAAAAAAAAAATTTTCTGACCTTTTATTTATTTATTTTTTTTGAAAATCTAAGGTATTACACTATGCCCCTATTCTCATCTCTATTGTGAGTAATCTCGTCTACGTGTACTCACTTCAATTTTTTTTTATCATCTCTAGCCATTTATATCTTTTTAATAAGTTAAAATATTTTATTTATAAAAATATAAAAATATATTTTTAATTAATAAAAAATTAATAAATTTAATTTATGTGATTTCAATTACACCCTATTTCCTTGTATATATTTTTAGTAAATTAACATATCAATTTTAAAATATATGTTATAATTAATGTGTTATAATCTATCTATAATACTAATATTTTAGACTCTATGAGGAAAGTTTTCCACGTGTCGCAACAAGAATAATTTAGGGCCCACAATTTTTAAAAATTTCATTTATAATTTTTTTTTGAAAAATAAAACTACAATTATTACATATTATTAGAATATCATTGATAATCATCAGCATTAAATAGTAAGATTGTAATAAAAAATAAATATCTTTAAAACTTATCAATATTTAATTAAATATTTAAATATTTATACTATCATTTAAATAATAAACACAATAATTTATTTATTTTAAATCTCATCATCAAACTCTTCTATTTTTTAAATTTTTTTTATCTATTATTAATAAAAAAATATGAATCATAAATAAATATATAAAAACAAATGAGGAGATACTAACTAAAAATCAATACACTTGCTACATGATGTGAAAAATAATCTACTATTATAATATTTGAAAGTCATCTATAATCTATAATACTAATATTTCAGACTCTTATGAGGCAAATTTTTTACGTGTTGCAAAAAAAATAATTTAGGACCTACAATTTTTAAGACGTTAATTTCTAATTATTTTTTTGAAAAATAAAACTGTAATTATTACATATTATTAGAATATCATTGATAATCATCAACATTTAATAGTAAGATTGTAATAAAAAATTAAATATCTTTATATCTTATCGATATTTAATTAAATATTTAAATATTTGTACTGTCATTTAAATAATAAACATAATAACTTATTTATTTTAAATCTCATCATCAAACTCTTCTATTTTTTTAAATTTTTTAAATATTTTATCTGTTATTAATAAAAAAATGGATCATAAATAAATATATAAAAACAAATAAGGTGATACCAGGTAAAAACCATTACACTTGCTACATGATATGAAAAATAATATACTATTATAATATTTGAGAGTCATCTATAATCTATAATACTAATGTTTCAGACTTTATGAGGGAAAGTTTTTCACATGTTACAACAAAATAATTTAGGGCCCACAATTTTTAAGAAATTAGTTTCTAATTATTTAAAAAAAATAAAAATGCAATTATTACATATCATTAGAATATCATTGATAATCATCTATATTTAATAGTAAGATTGTAATACAAAAATTAAATATCTTTAAAACTTATTGATATTTAATTAAATATTTAAATATTTATACTATCATTTAAATAATAAACATAATAATTTATTTATTTTAAATCTCATCATCAAACTCTTCTATTTTTTAAATTTTTTTTATCTATTATTGATAAAAAAAATCATAAATAAATATATAAAAACAAATGAGGAGATATCAACTAAAAAATATTACACTTGCTACATGAAGTGAAAAATAATCTACGATTATAATATTTGAAAGTCATTTGAAATCTATAATACAAACTCTTCTTTTTTAAAAAATTTTTAAGAAAAAATTTCTCTCACCAAAAGTAGAAATACATTTAACGACACATATTCTGATATAAAATTTAAATCTTCTTTAAATTAATTCATATTATTTTATAATCTATCTATAATTGTAATAATAGCAATATCATAGTAATTTATATTTCCTACAATTACTCTTCACTGTATCAATACCTATCTTTCTATGGCTCATCAATAATACAAACTCAAATAATAATTCCTTTTTTTTTCTTTTGTATTTGCAACTAATAGAATGGTCCTCTATTTATTATATACAATGATATAATTAGTATCAATCTATATAGTAATATAATATTAATTAATCTATCAATATAGTTTCTTATATTAGTTCTAACAATGAGTCATACTAATTTCATGATAGAATTCTTCACTTATAGAATATCCTAAGTTATAAAAATTCAAAGTTTCTATATCTATCGATAGAAATGGAAAAAAAGATAATTTTCAATGTCATCAAAATTGATAAGGATAAGTAGTATACCTTATTTTAATTTACAATAATTTCTACCACTATCAGTTCTACATATTTTTTCTCTTTATTATTACGTTTATATTTTTCATCTTTTGCTATATATTTAATATTTTTCTTTAGTTTAATTGTTTATTTTTTTTACAGTTCATTATCACATTTGAATTGTCTTCACCTATTGTTTTAGAAGCTTTGAAAATAGTTCAAGATTAGAGGGTCAAGTTATGTGATCAAGAAACATACTTCAATAAACACATTAAATTGTACAAGTTGTTCCAAGAAGAATATTATAGTCAAGAATGACATTAATTTAACTATAAATGATATGACTAATTCTATATGGTAATGAAGTTTGGAAGCATAGGATTATAATCTTTTTTGGATTCATGCTAAAATAGTATGAATGAAGTAGCTACTAGATATGTTGATGGTTAGTATAGGTAATTTTAATGGTACAGATTTTTAAAATATTGGAGATTATATATGTATATATATTGGTTATTAGTACTAATGATTTTATTGGAATGTAATGGTCATGGTATGAATTTATTGATATTTTTCAATAAAAAAATCCAATGTATAAAATATTTATGATTATGTTTTCAATTATGGGCTGCTAATTCAAAATTTACATCAAGATTGTAAAGCTCAATTCCATTTTTTGCCTTTATATACTATTATTGTATTAAATTTTTTTAATCTTGGATATAATTAATTTGAATTTAGTTACATAATTTTATTGTCTTAATTTTGAATAGGATTTTATAGATGATTTTTGTGCTCTAATTGAATACAATTGTCCAAATGATATTAAATTTTATGATACTCTTTTATATTTTATTCATTATTTAATTATTTAACTAACTTATTTTTAAAATTAATATATATATTCGATTTACGATAAGGGATATTTAATTAAATTATTATTTCTTTTTAGTAATGATCAACAAATTATTTTTCAATATTACCTCGTGCATTTTACTGTCAAACAACTAGTTAGTAAAAAAATCACATATAATCCTAGTTTATGTCATCTCAATTATTGGAGTAATATATCAATTATACAATTATTTTCAATAAAAAGTGATGTAATTGTTAATTTTTTTAAATAATTTGTATCATTATCAAAGAAGTATAAATTGTGAGATTATTGTTTTAAATATTTTAATGCTGAAAAATTCAAGTCTTGTTTTTCAAAAAAAATTAATATGAAACAATTGTGGAATGGATAAATTGAAATATTTAGGTTGTAAAAAAATTAAATATGATATAGTGAGATAGGTATTTTTTTTTAAGATTTTCAAAGCTTTACATTTGCAGTTAAAAACTTATCCCCCAACGTTGTCCTTATTTAAAATTTCATCTCTTATCCCATTCTCAACCTTGTCATAGGTTTCTGTTTCTCATTCTCTTAAGATTTAAATCCATACTAATATTCACAAGTTTATTAAAAAAATTTCAAAAAGCAAAAAAAATTTCAAAATACTTTGAAATTTAAAATACAAATATCTATAATAACAAATACGACTAATGATACATAATTCAGATTAAAAATAAAAATACATACATGATGCAAATTAAATCTAATAAAGATGTTGGAATGAAAATACTATTTCATAAATTTAAAATATATTGGAATGAAAAATACTTTGAAATTTAAAATATAAATATCCATAATAACAAATAAAACTAATGAGACATAATTCAGATTAAAAATAAAAATACATACATGATGCAAATTAAATCTAATAAAGATATTGGAATGAAAAATAATATTTCATAAATTTAACCATTAATCTAAATGTATTGGAATGAAAAATACTATTTCATAAATTTAAAATATATAATAAAAATTTACAAAGTCAATCAACCAAAAAAAATTGCAAATTGATATTGGATTTGATAATGGATTTTGAAATTAGGTTATGAAGTAGGAGTGAGATTATGATTTATAATTGATATCTCATAATTAATAATTAATTATGATTGATGTGATTGGTATTTATCAATTAACCGTAATTAACATAGATTGAGGATTGAAATTTTAAATGAAAATTGTGGGCCCTAGTCGCTCTGGAAGCGATACCTATAAAAGTTTCCTCATAGGAGTTCTGAAATATTAGTATTATAGATTATAGATTCATAATTTATCCTTTAGTTTTGCATTGAAATCTTCCTCAAATTGTGATGCATGTATCGCAATAGATCTTTAACAGAAATTGTTTTGTTAATTATTCTTGTTAGGTGATCCTTAATTAGAGGTGAAACAACTATTATTTGTGAAAACTTTTATTAAATTCGTTTTCCTAATAAGATATTGAAACACATGTGCTTTGCCTTCATATATCAATTTGATATAGTTGTGGGATAGTTTATGGATTGATGTATCATACTATTATGTGACAGCAATAAAATGTGTTTATGCTATAAGTCAAATGTTGATATATATGTTATGTATGATTTAATTATGTGTACCTATGTTAAAAGAAAGTATTAAGTTATGCATATAATAGACATTGGATATGATAAAGTATTAATGTAATATGAAAAGACATTATATTAGACATAGTCCCCAAATTATTAACATGATATGAAAAGACATTGGACATTATCCCCATAGATAAAATATTAATGTGATATGAAAAGATATTGGACATGGTCCCTATAGATAAAATATTAATGTGATATGAAATATTAAAGATGTTGGTCTTAGACTTACCAATTTGGAAATAATCCTCAATAGAAGAGGTGATCCCCAATGTTCCAACACTTGTTTTATCCTCATTGTATTTATCAATAACGATCGACTTTTGATATAAACTCATTACCCGACTCATTGGCAAAACTAGGTAGATAAAGAAAGAGAGATAGAGAAAAATATGTATAAAGAAATTAAATAAGTGTATAAAGAAAGATATTTATAAAGAAAGAAAGAAAACAAAAAGATTAAATTACATACTTTATGTGACTGAATGTATTCATATATATTATCATGCATATATAAAATATAATATTCCATTCATACTACGAAAGACCATGTTAAAAGATATGTCTACCTCGGGTAAAGATTTTTGAAACTTATTAATTGAATTTTAATATATATTCAAGTCCTATTAAAAATAAATCAGGTGGCTGGAGATGATTGTGAATGCTATGTTGTAGGTTTTGATGATGCCAATGAATAATCGAGACAAAAAGAATAGAAGCAAAATGACATGGAGTTCTTAAAGATGTACAAGCATTTGATCAAGCCTATGGTTAGGATATCTAGAACTTAGATTAATCTTGTTAAAAGGTTTCATTAATAAGTCTATTTGGCCATTCTTAGTTAATCATGCTTTGATCTATGGAAAATTTATTTTGAATTATTTCATATGTTCTTAATGAAGAAGTTTGTTTTGTGAAAATACAAGTTTGATTTGAAAGGATTGGATTTATATCAAAGATCTTTTAAAATGGTTTTAGAATGGAAGAATATCTTCAAATCATGTTAAACCTTTCATTTTTCATTTTCTAAATCCATGTAATCGATTACAACATTAAGTAATCGATTACCAAGCTGTTCCTAGACTTAGAATTTGAAATTTCACACGTGTAATCGATTACACAATGACTGTAATCGATTAAGAAGGTGACCGTTGTCAGTTTGAAAATTTGAACTATGTAATCGATTACCATTGAATGTAATCGATTACAATACCCAGAAATGTGGAAAGAGGTGTGTTTTGAAGAGACACATCCTTGGGGTCAATCACTAACGGTCTACACGAATTGTTTTCTATAAATACCCTTCTTTAACAATGTTTAAAGCACAGAAAACATACTACAAAGATCATTTGTTCAATCATTATCAATCATCAATCTTTGAGATCAATACTTGGCCAAATTGTCTTATTCTTGAGAAACCTTATAGGGCTTCAATTTGTAACATCTACTCTATTCAAGTAATATCTTCAATACTTTTTCAAGTTTGTGTGCAAGGGTGGGGCATCCCTTGATAGAATAAGAGTGAGGCATCTCTTGGTTCTTGAGAGACGCAAACACAAGGGTGAGGGATCCCAAGGTGTTAGAGTGCTCTTCAAAGTGTAAAGATTGAAGTGATAGTGGAACTCTCAAGTGGGTTGCTTGAGAGAACTGGATGTAGGCCACAAGAGGTGACCGAACCAGGTAAACCAAGTTTGCAATTTCTCTTCTCTTATCTCTTTACGTTTATTGCAAATTTATTTTTCATTGTCTGGTTAATCATGTTCATATACATAATTACATTCATAAATCTCTTGCAATTGCTTTATTAAATTAAGTTTTTGAGTCATATCTTTAAAACTCTTTGAAAAAGTGATTAGAGTGTGAAATCTAAGAAAAAGTTTTTGAACTCAATTCACCCCCCCTCTTGAGTTAATTGAGGCCACTTGGATAACAATGATTTCGATGACACCTTATTATATGTATTTATTTACCTGGAACTTTTAGTGTTTACCCCATTTTGTTGTGTTCGTGTCATCTTTAGACGAGGAGTAAGTAACTAAGGATCCTTTAAGGAGCACATTCAAGGAAAGTGCATAGAATTTTGTTTCTGATCATGAGAGTTGCTAGGATTTTATCCTTGTCTATGAGACTCATTTAGATGATTTATACTTCTTTTAGAAATTCAATTGCTTTATTGATTATTGGACCACTGTTAATCGAGAAATATTTTTTCTTGCTACTTATTTAGTATCTACGACATACTGTTTGAATTCATCTATGTATTTATGGTATATATATATTGTTCAAACATTAGATGATTCGTATGTGTTTATGAATGTGTTAGTTAGCATCTACGAAATAAATTTTGCACATGATTTATCTATTTGCAAGGCTTCTAGTTTGATTTTTATAAAAGAAAGATTATTACTGCTATTTTCATTATATCTTATTTTATCAAGAAAATTTATGAAACTATAACGTAATAACTAAAGGTTAACTTTAACATGATTTGAGTGATAAGGGGTTAAAATTTAGGATGTTATAATAGAAGTTAATTGAGATCAATCTATTGGTTGCAACTTGCAATAGTGATGGCCCTTGGTAATCTGGTTGTTGTTTTGGCTTAAGGGTGGTCGCCATATTCAAGAAAATGTATGGTTTTGAGTCAAAATAGTATGTGAATTGCTAATCTCCACAATTACACAATTTTCTTTATGTAAAGAAGGTTCAAGTTGAAGATTTGAATGTCAAATCCTTGGAGCATTGACAAGTACATTAGGTTGTATAAGTAATAAAGTGTTAAGAAAAGTATCATTTTCACTAGGATTGACGTGACTAAGTACCAATTCCCTATTTCAAATACTATATAGGAGTCAAACCCAGGAATACGTTAAAATTTAAATTTAAATTCATAAACAAATAAAATAAAATCTAAAGTAACTAGCTAATATAGGAATTTGGAAAGATTGTGATTTGAAAGGGTTAAGGGAGAAAGAGGTGCTGCAATTCTGACTTCACCTAGTTATTCTTATAAGTAATTGAATTCCAAATCTAACGAATATCTATCTATTCAATTGTGGGATTTCCTTATTCTAATCAATATTTGATTTCTCAATATGTCAATCCTTTTTAATCCTTAAAACCCAATTAATTCCTTAACTTAGATTCTAAGGTCAAAGTATCTAAGGTCAAAGTATTTAGTGTTCTATGAAATCCCTGAATTAATTCCATGTAATTATCAATCTTTATTATTATAAACCAATAATCATGGTTTATATACCAAGGTCTAAGCTATGTACCAACTTTCCAATTGTTTACACAACTCATGGAATCAATTCATATGTGATCAAACCACAAAAGCATTAAACGCAAAGATAAAAACTCAATAAAAAATAATTGAAAAGAAGAACATTCATTAAATTAAAAGAAAACTCAATACATCAAAATTTTAACATAGGTTACATCACCACCCTAACTAAGAAAGATTTCGCCATTAAACATATTCAAATACATTCAAATCTAATGAAAGAAATAACATAATGAAAGAATAAAAGAAAGGTAGATGAAATCAAACACATAAGTCTTATACCTGATATAGCCACCAAATCTTAATAGAGCTTTTCTTGATCACCCAAATGAGTTAAGATGACCAAAACCCATCAAAAGACCGCCTTCTTTGATTCTAAAATGCTATATTTGTAACTTTCCCATGTTTTAGGCTTTTATGATTAAATATTAGTTGCAAATAATATGTCCAAAACATGCAATTGTGCAACCCATTGGCCCAAGATAACTTAAATCAGGCATATTTCACCTGGCACAACCCCTGTGAATTCCACATAGGGCTCGTGCAATTCACACTTTGGCAAGTGCTTACATTGGTTTGGATAGTCCTACAACCACAGTGGATCGTTAGGCATGGCAAAATCCCTAGTTGATGGAGTCCCTCAGGGACTATCCCATTTGAGGGCCTTAGATTGGGATTTTTCCCTCTACTAGGGACAGGGGTGGGGGTAAAAGTCCTCTTATGGCAAGATCGGGAACAACGATCACTTCCTACCCCTATAGGAACCCATATGTGTAAAAATACAAAATTGCCTCATATTATAATATTATATATACATATATAAATGGGTACATTTTTTACAATTCAACCTATTTTATTTTCTAAATTAAAATAACTATTATTTTACTTTATTATTCTAAACCCTGATATTTTTACATTTGTCGAGAGCTACAATGCAGTCCCCTTTCTTCTCTACATTCACTCCTAACATAAAATTTTGAATGCGGTTAAGCCTCAACCTAGTGGTTGTGGTTGTCTCCTATTAGGGATGGGAATATGCAGGACAGGACTAGGGGCCTATGGCCTCACCTTGGCGCCTAGCCTTTTTATTATGTAAGCCAAATTTAGGCTTTTCAAAAAGCCTATTTAGTTAAAAAAGCCAGACCTAGGCTGTTGAGAAAGCCTGTTAGGCCTGGTGGCTTGTTTGTATATATACTTAATTATATATAAAATTATATAGAGGGGTGCGGAGGATGATTTGAACCCAGGTCCTCAACATTTTACAAAGAGCACAAACCATTACACTAACTTGTTTGTGTGATAATATATATAACCTACCTAATATATTTATATTAGTTTTCAAAACTAAAATAATTAAATAATTTTAAAATCAAAAATCAAAACACATTTTACTTTTAGATTTGATTCACACAAATCACAATTGCAAATTTGCAATTTTAGAAGCCATTTTCTTTCCATCATAGCCCAGGATCACATCAGAGTCATCATTGCGCACCCAACCCGCCGCTCAATTCCGTTGTCCGCGGCCCACTACCACTATCCCTTCATCAGATCGCGCAGCCACACCCGTTGTGCAGCCACGCCACTTACGCCGCCACACCCGTTGCGCAACTACACCACTTACGTCGCCACACCCTGTCGTGAGCCACACCACTCGCGCAACCACCCCTTCACGCAACCACATTCAGAGTCCGCAGATTTGCCCTCCGCCATGGCCCCTCGTCCATATCCGCCCTTCATCGTGACCCCTCATCCAAATCTGCCCTCCGCCATGACCCCTTGTCCAGATTTGCCATTGCGTGAGCAGATACCGCTGAAGCTGAAAGCTGAAACTTGAAAGACTGAAAGGTACTACTATTATGGTTTTTCTTTGTATGTGTGTACATAAATAAAGCCTTCAGCTTGGTTCCTTAAAACATTGTAGCATAGATAACAACATGGTAGTAACATTGGCTTTTCTTTGGTCTTTGTATAAATAACAAAATAAAGCCTTTAGCTTTCCTTAAAACATTGGCTTTTCTTTGGTCTCTACATAAGTGCTTTATAATTAGCATAGATAACAACATATTAGTAACATAGACACTATTTTGGGTTATTAATTCAGATTTTCTTTGTCACTGTATTTCCTTTTAGGGGGTTTGTGAATTTAGATTTTGGATTATTAATTAGGATTTTGCATCTGTTAAGTTGTAACATGCTGTTAAAAATACTTGATTAATAACATGTTGTTTAGTTGAAACAATCAGGTTAATAACATTTTGAAACAATCAAATTTTTGTTTAGTTGTTTTGTCCAAAAAAATACTTGAACATGCTGTTAAAATAATCTATTAATAACATGCTTGTTTAGTCTAGATTTTTTTAAATAACATACTTGTTTAATCTACTATATGACAGGTTGATTCAATGGCTTCTCCAATTGATATTGATGAGACAATGTCATCTAGTACTCATCCCCTGGCCCTATTGAAAGTAGTGGAGAAGGAGTCACACCAATGACATCAAAATATTCCTATAAACCATCACAGAGAACTGGAGTAAGGTTGAGAAAGTGTGCCAAGTCTTGAGAGTATTCAATTTGGCTACTAATGTCATCTCTATAGTGACCATCCAATTGCAAATTTGTTGAGACTTGGTGAACCTTGTTTCACTTGTGGTTGAACTTTCTTTTCAAACTTTGGTTTAGTTGTGTATGGTTTGAATTTGCTTTGACCTTTAGTTGAGTGTTTAATCTTGATATGTTTGAATTGAAACTTTGTTGGATTTAATTTGATTCTATGAAATTGAATTGCGAGCTTAAAAGGTCTTTTTAGGTCGTTTAAAGGTGTTAAAAGGCCTAGGCCTATTTAGGCTTATGAAGGCTTAGGCCTTAATTAAGGCCTATTATGTAAATTGCAACATTTTTTTTTATTTGTTTAAATGAATTTTAAAGGGCTTTATAACCAGGCTTTAGGCTAGGCTAGCCTCTAAGCAGGCTAGGCTGGGCTGAAAATAAAGCCTATAACAAATAACAGGCTAGATTCAAGCCTAGTGTTCTTGTTAAGAGACCTTATTCCTACCCCTATCTCCTATACCTTTGAGTGAATGGTCCGTGTTCAACTCTTCTAGCCAATTTATGAAAATTAGATTTGGCAAGTGCACCAGGTCTTGAGCAATAAGAGTGAGAAGGGATTATTGTTCGCAAGGATTAAAACTCAAGTAATAATTCAATTGATCACTTTACTATTCAAGAAAACATATAAATAAAATAATTAAGCAATTAAAATAAATCTAAAAACTAGCAAGACTAAAATAAGTTGAGAAGAAATATGGATGAAAGACAGCTGTTAAGGATTGATTTAATCAAATTTCCCTAGATAGTTGCACTGCTTAATTGTTAAAATCCTTTCCTAATAATATTATTCCCGTTCAAATTACTCATTGTTAATAATTATAGCATGATCTTTCACTGCTATAACTCTTTTAAGATAAATAGATAGTCAATCTCTTGTGCTATTTTAAATTTATTATAAGGTTGAAGAACAAAAATTCATAAAGATTGTAAGATAAACACTTCTATCTTCACTGTTTCAACATATGTTAAATTCTAGTTTAACTTATTTTATAAAGATGAAATCTTCTAGTATAAAACCATACATCAGTTAATGGGTGGTCACACTAAAAATAACATTAAGATTGCTAGAAAATAAAGAATAAATTAAAAGGAAATTCAAATAATAAAAATGGTGTAAATAGTTCCCTAAGAATCCATTTCCTCTAACACCTTTGGGAGTTTAGAAAGATATTGAAGAAAGAATGAAAGTAATAATCCAAAGAACTCTAAAAATTAAAAACTCCAAAACTATCTTGAAGAAATTAAAAGCTTCTTCTTTATATCCTTGTAAGTTAAATTGAACAAGATAATTAAAATTCAAAAGAAAATAAGACTATAATGCCCTTATGTTCTTTCAAATCAGACCAAATATTATCCAAATCTTCAATTATCTCATCAAATATGCTGAAATCTTTTTCAATATCTCATCAATCTCCAATTGCTTTTTCATTATCTGATTCTGCAAATCAAATCAATTTAATGAGGATATTTTACCAATAAATCTGCATAAAACCACAACTCACTAAAAAAAATTCACCAAGAGAATTCAAATATTTTCTTAACAAAATTAATCAAGAATAGCTCAATTTAACAGCAAGAATAAACGGCTCGAACACCATCGGTGCGAATTGCACGAACCGCTTACATGGAATGTATCTTTTTAATTAATCAAATTTAATAAAACTAAAAAACCCTAAATTAAAAACTGAGATGGTTTTTCATTCTCCTCCACAAGGCAACAACACAACCTCCTGTTCATCGCTCCCATAAGGCACTGCAGCTCGTTGTTCCCCCTTCAGGATGCGATGGTCTTGTTCCCAATACTCTGTGTTCTTCTCTTCGCTCCTCCACCCTGCATAGCCGTAAGTTGTTTCCCAATCGATTTTGCCTGGAAGGCAAAGACAACTGATTTGGCCTTGTAGCACATTCAGTGATACTCCATCCTTACAACATATACAAATTACAAACACAATCCCTAGCAGGCACTGCAGCTTGCACACGTCTATTCACTCATTAACAAATGCCATAGGATTGTTAGAAAAATACTAACAACTGAAACATAATTTGTGACAATTCCCTTCTTTTGGGGACTAATTGCATAATCAAATAAACTATTCAAATTGCCAAATGGGTCCATTTTGGATAAAAGACTGTTTTTCTAATGCATAACTTAGTCTTGCGGCAAGAAACTCATCACATTTCACCCCATAGAAACCACTATGATCCACATTAACCCGAGAATTTACATCTTTCAGTATCCAAAAGATGGTTTCTTTATTAGGGTGTTTGGAAACTCTTGAAATTTAATTCTATGAAGAAATTGAATTATTTTTCCTGATTTAAAAATTTTAATGAGAATTGAAATCCATCAAAATCATGAAATTGAAATCAAATTTGGTGTGAGAATTGAATTCCCAAATGAAAATATTAAAATAACCTTATTGAATATAGTATTTTGTTCCTAACCTATTAATGGAGGACAAAATTGTAAAACAATGAAATTAATTCATTTTTAGTCTCATTTTAAATTGAATCAATTTTAATTAATTTAATTTACCAACTTATTTCAAACATAAGAATTAAATTCAATTTCTAACAAATTCAATTCTTAATGGAATTCAATTCAATTCTACCATGCAATTTCCATACTTGATCTCCCTTGAACTCATCGTGATGGCAGGTTTAGGTTTCCTTTCGAAACCCTGCTATATTGTGGGGCTTGAGCAGCGGCGATCATGTTCTTGCATCTGAGCAGCGGTGAGCACTCCAACGTGAATGGGCAGCGCAAGTTTCCCGGGAGGTTAGAGAAGAATAGGGATGAACCGACTAGTAGAGTGAGGCTACTTTTTTTATTTTTCTCCCACGTCATTTGTATGTATGGTGCGAAATTATTTTCGAGCCAACAATCTTTTTCCTCAATTTAAATGTGATTAGGATCAAATAATTACTTGGACAAATCAAGAGATTTTTCCAAGCCATTAACAATCCTTTTCCAATCTCATGTAAACTTACATATATCATCTATAAGATAACAATCTATTTAATAAAAAAATTACTCAATATTGTAAAAGTAATTTTAATTTATACTAATATCAATTGATTTATCCCCTTAAAAGCATATGTTACAGATCTGATGAGATCAAATGATAAATTCGCACCAAAATAATGTCCTGGCTAACTTAAACATGCGTGCTTGGGGCGAGAGCTCAATAGAAAGAAATTAATCAAAACATAGTTAGTTGTGATTGCGGATCTGAAGACACGCTAGTTGGTCCCGTAACGTCGCCATCTACACTTGCAATTTGCCATGACATAACAGCGATAGACAACATCTTTCTTCCAACAAATAGTGACACATCTCAGTTATGAGCATGCATAGAGAGGACACTTTTCGTTTAAACTTGACAGCGGGACTCAAGATCCTTCTAATATATCAAGTTTATAAATATATATATAGGCACATGGGAAAAAAGATGAGCAGGGGAACAAGGTGTAATTTTGTTTTTGGAATATATGGACGCGTTTGGATATTTTTTTTTTTTTTGGATAAAATTACTTTTTTCAATTTTTGATATATTTGAATAATTTTAAAAAATAGTCAAAAGAATCTCAAAAAATATGTTTTTAGGTTTTTTTGTATAAGCTAAAAATAATAGCTTATGGGAGGAAAAAAAATACTTTTAGCTTTTGCAGTTATATATAAAGACTCAAAGAGTGTGTTTGGATGTATTTTTTTTGGTAAAAAATACTTTTTCAAATTTTTTTTGTACATTTGGATAATTTTTTTAAAAAATAATTGGATCTAAGAAAATTTGTTTTCAGCTTTTTGGTCAAAATTAATTAAAAATGTAACTTCTAAAAAGAAAATTTTATTTTTAATTTTTTAATTATATATAAAATTTAGGTTTTATAATCACATTGCTTAAAATTAAAGCTGAAACAAATATGCCCAAAATTTAAGTTTGATAATATATTTTTTTTAACGCCAAAACAATGGATCCTATATTGTAATAATGAAATATTGATTGTATAGTGCAATTGGCTTAGAGATGTATTATTTAAACTCCTTCATTAGCTAACGGCTTGTGTAAAAAAACAATAAGAACTTTTTTCTTTTAAATATTTTTATTTTGTAATTTGTTTCTCATTCCACTTACCACGTCTAGGATGTCGAACAATGATGTTACAAAAACAATTCTGATAGGGTTAACCCTGTTGTGATGAGGTTTGATATGGTTGGAATAGAAATCCCTCTATTGCATTAAATAGCATATATGTACTACTACTATTTATAAGCATGCTTGTGGCTTTAAGCTTTTAGGACAACTTTTAATTGATCCTGGAATAGGTAAAAAAAAAAAAGGCGACAGAATGTGTACGTAAAGTCCAAAAGAATCGTAAGTCATAGTTTAAGATGTTCTTGTGTCTGCGTAACAAATATGTGGTCAACGTGACTTGAAAACAAGCTAAAGAGCCATTTAGAATCTAGAGTAAAACTTTTCGGTGCAGGTGCAGGTGCAGCTAAAGTGTAAACTTCTGTGCCCCTCATGAAATATAAATACCACCAATATATCTCGAATATATAATCCGAACTGGTACGTACACACACCAATTGCAATTATATGGAATAGTGGCGCGACAGGTACCACACTTGCTAAGGCTCGAACGGCATCATCACTGTCACTGTTAATTAAATGCATGCAACCCCTCAATGTTTATCTTGCTCCTCAATAATCATTATTCCCGTCGCTACCCTCATTTTGTTGCACCCAAAACGGCTAAACCCCAGCAGCTCCCTTCTTTGGCGTCCTTTTCACGTGGTGGGAAATAATTGGTGGTGGTTTTGATTTGAACTTAGAAGAGTAGTGAAAAGCATGCATGCACCACTTCTATATGTAAATCGTAAATTGTGTGTGAACGCAGAAAGGGAAAAGCATGTAGCGTCTGTAGTTCAATTTGACACCAAGAAAGATGAGATGATGTTTTTGTATAGGTAGTGATTTAATTTGTGATGGGCTGTGCATTAATGTAATATTTTTTTTCTCCCCTCCTCTTCTCTTATGTATTCTCTCTCAATTTTGTCGAGATATTGTTGGACAACTCTTCTATCAAGATTCGAACCGATTTACCACTTGATAGAACTGATTAACCCCCTTTGGGAAAACCGAACCATTGGCTACTCTAGTCTCTATGTGGCAATTTACGAAGATATTTTGAGGTATTGCAGCTCGAAATATCCTACACATGTACATGCATGTTCTATGAGTGTAAATTGTTTATTGTGAGGGTGAGTGGGAGGGGGCCTATCTATCTTTGGGGCTTCTGCGTGCAATAGTAAATTAATCGCGCCAGCGAGTTAGTGACGTCATCCAAACGTACGACAAGGGTACAACTTACCACGTATGCTAGGGATTAGGACCCAATATATTAAGGGAAACTCATATGATAGGGTCAGATGTAAGATAATGGCTTCTGATTCTGGACCATTTACTTTTGCGGCATGCATTAGCTTGTTAATTAAAACAAAAAATTGACTTGGTGTGTGTTTGGTTTCGCATTGTAAAATTCATTTCGTCGGATTTGATTTTGTTATAATCAATTTTAAATTAAAATAATTTTTATTTAATTGTTCTTTTAAATTTTAATAGAAAGTAAGAAGTTTTCAGTTCTCTTTAAATTAATTTTTACTCCAATCAATTTTAGAAGTAAGAATTGATTATGAAAATTTCCAATCAAACAAAATGCAAAAATTTAGAATCAATTTTGGGATCAAAATCAATTCCAAGCCCCCCTAAATGGAAAACTAAACATGCTGTTATTGTCCTTGAAGATTGTTAGTTGACATTTTATTACTTCTTCCATTTATTATTAATAATCATAATGGGAAACCATATCAATTTAGTATTATATTTAAATATATTAATTTTTTAATTACCAAATTGACAAGGTTTTCTAGTTATTAATAAGAAATAGAGAAAATATATTACTTAAAAGGTTTTGTTGATGTACCAATTTTTTATTGATTCCCAAAAAGATAGATATAAGCTGACGGAGGTATTAACTATTCAAGGATACTTACTTTGCAAATCCTTACATAAATGCCAGCGAGATTGATTCACTTAGTCAGCTTTTCACTCATCCATTATTGTAAGTTCGATTCTCAATTTTTTTTAGTTATTAGGTGATTTGTAAATACATCTAGAAACACCCAATCAGTCTAATAAATATGCCTTGATATATCCTGAATTCGAACGACACTTTCTCTCAGATTAAATTAAACTTTAAAGCACCAAAAAAATCCTTTACATAAACAATATTCTCTAATGCATATACACCACTTAAACAAATTCAACTTATTTATTTGAATCATAGATCGACCACTTTGGATAAAATTTTACCTTACTATATATGTAGCACTATTTAAATGATAAACGGATCAATTAGCAAAGTTAACTTTTATCCTACACCTACAAATATAAGAATCCACTATTTTCTTTTCTTTCTGTTATTTAGGATTGTGTTTTTGTTTTAGTGGTGTTTTGTTTTCCTCTTTTAACTTGATTTTCTCTTGTGGGTAATTTTTTTTTTTATAGTTTTACAAATATGAATGTATTCAGATCTATATTGACAAAAAGTGTAATACATTATTCAAGCTGCAACACTTGTTGTGATAGTCTTCAATGTGAAAGATGCTTAGACATCGATAATTTTCAGGCAATAAGTAGAGCCACAAATTGTTAATTGGTTCAAGTGTGAAATGAATTTGTTTCTTATTTAATCTTGATCTAATATATCCTTCGATTTGTAAATGTTGTTGGCCTTTTCTATTAATGATAGTTTTTTTCTTTTCTGTTAAAAGACAAAATAATTAGATTCAGTTTTCTTCTTTCGATTGGTCTTAATTAGCATGTTGCTATAACTAATGCCTCTCTCTAAAAAGTAGGCAATTACATGACACAAAATAAATGGAATATGTTGTACAATCAGAAAATATGGCAAGATATTATCACCCGAATTATGTGGTAAAATGTTATTGAAAAATTTTAAATTTTTAATCACCCAAATGATTTCCAAACCCTAAAAATTTGCCATGTCTCTATCAACTATAGTTGACAGGTTTTTTAGCATAATTTTTTCTGATTGTCTAACAGCACTTTAATTATATATTTCTAAGGGGGAAAAGTGGGGAAAAGTGAAAAAAAAAAAAGGTAATGCACTAGTTAGATTGCGAGATGTGTAATTAGTCACTACGTGTAGCAACAAGAATCAATAATTTTTCAACAAATGAAGTTAAATAACGATGAAAATGTGTGCAGGCTTTCTAGCTACTGATCACCAAGTCTTTTTTATTTTTTCCAATTTCTCTCTTTAACTCCCTTTCTTCTTTTTTTTAGTGTCTAGGGCGGGCCAGAAAATGAGATTGACACATTTTTATAAGTTAATATTTATTTTAGTCTCTGATTTTATATTTGGGAGTTATTTTAGTCTCTAATTTTTAAAATGAGTTAAATTAGCCCCTAATATTATAAAATATGAGTCAAGTTAGTTCCTTATCCCACTTTTATTTAACATTTTGTCAATGAAATAATAATGTGTAGTGGTAAATAATGTCTTGACATATCATATGCCGTATAAAGTATAATGAAATTTAAAATAACTCATTTTGATATTTAAAATTACACAAAATAAGTTATTTTAAATTTTATTCTTCATATGACAAATGGTATGTTAATGTATCACTTAACGTTATGCATTATTATTTAATTGATAAAATATTAAATAAAAGTAGGATGAGACTAACTTGCCTCACATTTCATAATGTCAGAAATTAATTTGACTCATTTTAAATGTCAATTATTAAAATGACTCATGAATAAAGTTATAGACTAAAATGGCATTAACTCTACCTTTATTGTATAAAGTATGTATAAATGAAAATGTGGTCTTGAGTTGTATATAAATGAAAGATCTACCTCACTTCACTACCTATTTGACAAATCATGTAAGCGAAGCTGCCATCAAACTTCCCCAATAATAATCACATTATAGTAATATTGATGCGCGCATGATGCTTCTATATCGGTTGCTAGCTATCATTCTCAAACACTCCCCATCATCCGCACAAAAACAAAGCAATCAAGCTCGTGCTGTGAAATTGGAAGACAGCGCTTTCAGAATGTGCTTGAAATTGAGCAAGCATCAGCTTATGGTCCCACGCTCATATTTCATATCTAAGTAGCTGGATGAAGATTTAAATAAGAGAACATGTCAAGATGGTTATTGACAAACGGCACTGCATACAATGCATGATATACGTATGTCAATTGATTGATGCTGGCTTATATACATAAAAGAAAAAAAAATGTCAATTGATTGATGCTGGTTTATCTACATAAAAAAAAAAAAAAACCATCTTAGGTGATTGATGTTATGCTTCAAATTATGTCACTAGGAGTGTTCGTGCGTGCGTGAGGTGCATAAAAAAAGGGTGTTGGGATGGTGAGGTTTTTGCTTGTTAATTATCTGTCACAAAATCACACATAGTGATGCCAAAAAGGCAAAGGTGGCTGAACCAACGTTGTGTGTCCTTTACACTTTAAAAGATTAACCACCTAAAAACAAAGGGGTGGCTATTGTTTCTTCTAACTTTCCCAAAGTAGTGCGGCACTTGCAACTTAGAACGTGAACTTTAAAAATGCTTATAGCATATAAAAAGTAATAAAACTTCAAAGAAAGTAGGAAAGCAGGACAAATAAATGTTTAACTGATCCTAATCACACGCATAAATTAAAGACACGTGCGTAGCCGACTTTGTCACGTGAGTGGAGGATATAACGGGATAATTAGGTTCTCGCAATGATGAAGTGGGTCCCCAAGCAAAGGAGCAAACGTACGTGTGAGGGGAGTGTGAGGATCACGTGACATCTCAAAAGATGACAGTTGGGAGAATTGCAGAGCAGAGAGAGAGAGAGAGAGAGGAGAAGAAGAAGGTTGAGCTGTCCATTGTAGCTTCCAGTTTGCAGTTGGAAAAAGGAAAGCAAAGTGTAATTCGTTTCCTTCTCTCAATTGAGTAATGAGTGGCAAATTGGAGTCTTGAGACTAATTGCAGAAGCTACCTAGGCATAGTTTATATATACAAGTTGCATTTCAAATAAGACAATTCCCAATTTCTCTCATTTCCGTATTCCAAAATCCTACTTGTATTTCAAGGAACCAACGAAACAAACGTCAATTATTGTTGTTGATTAAACATTTATAACTGAACCTTCCTATAAAACCAATCTTTTTTCTAATCATAAAACTAGGATCGATTAATGCTAACCGTAGTTACTACCAAAGGGTCGCGAATCGACGGTTCCTATGTGTTCCTGCTTTATACATTTGATCTAATCAAGCTGATCAGCTATATTGTATTCTTGTGGAAGTCTACACCTATATAATTTAAGGTTGTTTGTACACGTCAATGACTTTAATTAATTGATATAAAAACCCGTGTTTGTTAGTAAAAGAAAATACTCAAATCATGTAATTACTTTCTTGCTTGTAGTGACATTTTTATCAATTGTTGGCTAGCTCGGTCCATATAAGTTTTCCACCATATGATTTTTTAAATGTCTTAAAAAATATCTTCTTGTGAGCAACAAGTCGTAATGATGACGTGGAGCTAGCAAGTTAGAAAATATAATATATATTTAAGACCATACCCAATAAACCCCGTATTTAGAAGACATCTAATAATATTTTCAAATAAACACGTATGATTATGTCATTGGCTGGTTGATTTTAACAGTTGAGATGCTAGCCAGAGGAAGTTTTCCCTTTTTAATTATTTACTGTTTGGTTGCATATCATATATAACGCTCTAAATAAGGCAAATTGTTGAAATATTTTATGTCCCTTATATACTTGTCTACTTATTTCAGGACACACATATATATGTTTACTTAGTCCCACATATATATGTTTACTTAGTCTTCTTGATGTCTTTCTATGACTTCAACTCTAAGCTGATTAAAAGGGACAGTCTTATAATATAGAGATTAACGGATAATATATGAATGGTATTTAGCCTCGTTTGAGTAACATAGTTTATAAATTTTTTCAATTTTTAGGAAGTGAAAAATCATATTTATCCTGTCTGATTATATAATTTGTTTTTTTTTCTCAAAAAATTACTTTTAGTGTTTTTTGATAAGTTAGTAAAATATCTAACTTCTCAAAATGAATACTTTTGTAATTGGTGAATTTTAAGTTGAAATTCTTATTTTTAGGTTTATCATGAACCTCCTATTAATAGTCATTGGATGATTATTATTTTTATTGGATTGGTTAATAACAAAGGATTTATAACAAACATAAAGATAAAAAGTCTACCATAAAACTCATGTCTATTACTCTATGTATGTAAAATTATAAATACAAAATAAATTATTCATAAATTATTTTTCAAACGTTACTTTTATATAATAATTTAAATAAGTTATTTATCCAAAATAAATCTTAGAACTTTGTAGTAAATGAAGAACGGAAATATATACGTATGGCTAAGCAACTGATGGGGAGTATATATCAGCTTAAAAGATTTTTTTTATGGCAACATCACTTATTTTCACAAGGCAAAATAGCACATGCATGCACACCCTAACTGCTTATGCTAGTAAAAGAAATATGATCGCTCCTTTCCTTTGGCACCAACATGGAAACATGTCTAAATTAATAAAATATTATTATATATATAGTTATCAGTCATTACCTTTGGTTATTTTCTTTTTTGGTTTTATAAAAGTCGTTAAATAATTTAGCAGAAAAATTATGATAGCTTAATTTTATGTAGACAGATAAAAGGAGGAACTAATATTTTAACATTAAAAGGAAAAAAATAATTGCATAATTTTTTTGTACATTAATAGTTGTATAATTTGTTTTCTCGTGCTTGACAAGAATAGCAATTTTTTTCAACTTATTTGATTCACAAACATGAAATTTGTTCTTCTACATTTTTTCAGAATATAGTTGGAGACGTTTCTTTTATAAAATTGATATAAGTCGTTACGCTATTCCTTTTCTTGTTTATCTTTCTTGATTGAGTGGGGCTGCTTAAAAACATTAAAAAAAAAATCAATAGTACACGTATAGTGATATACTGTTATTGCAAAAGTCAAACCTGAGCCTGTATATGTTCTAAACTGCAATTGCTATCGTTATTGTAATTGTGCTAAGATGCGAAAAATTGCTGAAAAATGATAATATATTGCTGTAATTACTGTTATAATGTGATTAAGGACTGCAATTTAAAACCATAATATTCATATATGTGCTTAGAACATGTAAAAAGAATAAGAGAGCTGGCTATGTTCCAATAAACCAGATATAAAAGTAACATTATTGGGCATCTGAATTTAAAACATTTGTAGGCCTTAATTTATCATTAATTTATTAGTTTAACATGATTTTACAATTTACAATTTCAGATCAAATTAAACCACCACAAATGTGGCTGGTGTGTTAATATTAGGCTTGATACCTTTCCTCTAACCACGAAAAGATTTTGAAAGAAATTATTGAAAGCTAATGGAGACATACGCTAGCATGTCCCGCGAACCGCCCGGTGCCGATCCTTTATTGCAGCAAACTTTTTTGAAAAACAAAAATTCAAACAACCACAACTGCAAATACTATATTATTCATAAAGGAAAAAGGAAGTGTTTGCCTTCCTCCTTTTAATCAGTAACTAGCTATGATTGAGCGAAAATTATTATTACATGTCTTTTCAAGACTTTAACTTAATATAGCATGTAGCAATAATGATTAGAAGTTCAAGTTATACTTGTCAAGTTACTTAACACTTAATACAGAGGGCAAAAAAAAAAAGGCTTCAATATGATAATTAAATGCAAGTAAAAGAAGGTGAAACATAAAAAACACCTGTAAAAATAGAAGGGTACACTAAAAGGGAAAATGAACATGGCCAAGGTGACAGTGCCAAACCTTAAAACGGTTATGGGTGCTTTTCAGACCCTATTTCTCCCACACAAACCTAACTTGTCTGTTTTGCCCATCCACTCGCACGTGCCATCCATCCACTTCGTGTAGCATCCTTATTTCTAAAATCTCTATTTTCTTATCTTACTTCACTTGGGATATTAATGAGTTTGTAGCGCCCGAGATTACCTTAATGACCTTACCAACTAAGAGGGCTCAGAGCCATGGGCAATGATTACCAAGGGCATTATAGTCATTTAAAGATAACAAAAAGGGTGGTGGTAGTTTGGATTATTGAGATGACTTTGCACTCACCTTATCTTTATTTTATTCCGTTGTTTGCGTTGGTTTCCAAAGGACATGTTCAAATGACAATATAAGCCAACACTTGGTGAATGGTGATGGCAGTGTGGTCATTTCATAATATCATATATAATCATTAATCAGGCCTAATTAAAAAATTAACATGAATCCCTATCCGCTGATATATATGTATTCTTAAACATAGGACAACTAATTCTTTTCATGATTAAGCACACAGACTAAGTAATTCTTTCCTTTATCGTGTATTGATGAATTCATCGTGTATTTCTCTTTTCACATAAGAGTTCAATCGTATGTGTTTTTTTTTCCTAAAAAGAAGATAATAAATAGAAATGATAGTATACAAATATCTATAGTCTGTTAAAATTCATTGTAATCATCATTTTGGGAAAACGCCAGTTTTGATTCCTGCTTTGACCTGTAATTCCAACTATTATTATGTTGGGTAATACTATTTCTTATGTACACCGGATAAGGTTATTGTCGTCATTCCACGCCATGAATATTTCTTTTGCGTACAATTTATTACCATAAATATATTAATTGAAAAAAAAATCGTGTCAAATTGGAGAATGTAAAGATAAAAAAAAGTATATATAAAAAGGCATTATTGGTGGGGGGGAAAAAAAAAAAAAAACAAAAGGAAGAGTTGAAGACCAAAGAAGAGAGGAAGAAACAACGACCGCTTCTCTTTCCTCTCTCTCTCTCTCACACTCTCTGCTTATTTGAGACAAGTATGATAACAGTCCCCCCAAAGCCTCCATTTTTATTTTTATATTGTATGTAACTTGCGCTTTCTTTTTCCAGAAGGTGATTGCAAAAACACTTACCGCCAAGAGCAACAAAGCGAAAAGAAAAGGAGAGAAAGAGAAAGAAAGAGACGACAGAGGGGAGAGAGAGAGAGAGAAAGAGTGAGCGAGTGTGGGAGAGGGGAAGAGAGAAGGTACTGTGGAAGCTTTCAAAACCACAGAAAGGAAAACGATGTCCGAGAGATTTACATCGCTGCAACTCTAAGCGGTAACATATATGTATGTGCGTGCATATAAAATATATTATTATTATTATTATTATTATTATTATTATTATTATTATTACTACATGATGAGATGTGAGAGCTAGCAAAGGCTGAAAATGATAAAAAGGAGAATTTAACATTTTAGATGAGAAGAAAAGAAAAGGAGAGAGGGGGCCTAGAGACCCTGTTTATTATTTATTCTCTCTTTTTCTTTGGATCACTCACTCTATATATTACACACATCCACTCTCTCTCTTTTTTGCTTAATTTCTAATAGCTAGCTAAATCCATCTTTCTCTCGCTCGCTCGCTCGCTGCCTGCCTGCCATATATTATAATTGAGTCCAATTAGTGTTTGCTGGGTTTTCTTATTTTTGGAGGTAGCTGATCCTTTATTATCACTGATGAAGCAATTCAATTATTGGACAGTGGCAACAAGGCGACGGAGCTGAGGAAGGTAAATAATAGCGGGTTATTGCTTGCTTCCAAATTAAAGAATTAAGAAGGAGATGATGATGATGTTATTGTTGTTGATGACGACGACGATGATGATGAGCAAGATTTTAACATGGGAATAGCAACACCGCCACCACTGCTTCCATCCATTCTCTCTCACTCTCTCACTCACTCATTCTCTCCCAACAATAACAACTCTATGTCCCAGGATTACCAACCAGGAATCTTCAGCTTCTCGAATGGGTTCGAGAGATCCGCAATGACACACCAACAGCACTTGGCACAACAGCAGCAGCAGCAGCAGCAACAACAGATCCGGAGGGACAACAAAGTAGTGAGGTTGCAGCAGCAAGGATTCGAGGCACCGCCACCACCATTAGTAGGAATAGAGGAAGAACCCGAAGGAGGAGGAGGAGGAGGAGGAGGAGGAGGGCTTCCACCGGGAGTTTACGAAACCGCAGGGATGCTGTCGGAGATGTTCAATTTCCCTCCCGCGGCCACCGCCACCGCCGCCGAGCTGCTTGAACACCAGCAGGTGACGGCGGCCGCGGCGTTTCGATCCCCTTCATCGTCTTCCTCCTCGAGGCCGCCACAAGAGTGGTACGGGAGCAGACAAAGCATGATGGTAAGTGGGTTGGGTCCCTTGGGAGACTCAAAGAACCAAAACGCAACAAGCGTGAGCCACCACCATCACCACCACCCACAGATTTCAGGCATTAATGCTGCTGCTGCTGCTGCTGCTGACTCCATGCAGCTTTTCTCATGAACCCTCACACCACTAGATCTCCTTCTCCTACTCCTCCTCCATCTGCTGCTGCTACATCTTCCACGCTCCACATGCTTCTCCCCAACCCTTCCTCTAATTCTTTACAAGGGTTCAATTCCGGACCCGGCGGGTCTTTTGGACAATTCACATGGGTCCCTGATAGCGGTCAGGAAGGAGGAGGAGGTGCAGGTGGCACTAACAACAACCCCGGCCATGAAATTGGTGGGGTTAACGTTGTTGAAGGGCAAGGGCTTTCGTTGTCGTTGTCGTCTTCGTTGCAGCACCTGGAAGCTGCGAAGGCTGAGGAATTGAGGATGGGGGAGAGCGGTTTTCTTTATTACAACCAAGGGGGTGGAGGCTCTTCTTCTAATTCGGCTCAGTATCCGTACAAGAGCTTGGGTGGTGGTGGTGTTGGTCACCATCACCACCAGGCATTGCATTTGCAAGGTGCCATGGGACAGAACCACCAGGGGCACATTGGGTATGGCTCATCTTCCTTAGGTGTAGTGAATGTCCTTAGAAATTCCAAATATGTGAAGGCTGCACAGGAGTTGCTTGAAGAGTTTTGCAGTGTTGGGAGGGGTCAGTTTAAGAAGACCAGGTTCAGTAGGCAGAATTCAAACCCTAATTCGAATCCCGGCGGCGGTGCCGGCGGTGGCTCGTCGTCGTCGTCGAAGGATCCTGCTCCTCCTCCTTTGTCAGCGGCAGATAGGATTGAGCATCAGAGAAGGAAGGTCAAACTTCTATCAATGCTTGATGAGGCATGTAATCTCTCTATTTCTCTTTCTCTCTCTCTCTCTTTCTGTTCTCCTATCACCCTCTCTCATCCATCAAGAGTCAAGGTCTCCCAATATCTTTTTCTTCTTGTTTATTTGCTTCATTAATTATAATATATAGTGCATTATTTATCTTTCTCGTCACCAACAGGGATAATAAAAGACACAGTTCTCCGGCAGGTATCTTCAATTATTATTATTATTTTTCAAAAAAAAAAAAAGAAATTCAGAAAGGAAAAAGAAAAGCCGGCTGCTGCTATAGTAGGGTTGCATTTTTGCATAGGATCAGTTGGTAGGGATTTGTTCCTTATTTTAAAATAAGCCAATTTTTTTTATCCTGGGATTTGATTGGTTGGTCGATTTTATAGTATTTTGGGTTTCTTAGTTTGGTGAAAACCATGAGACTAACCATTAGGAGAATACGTCCATCAAGATGCGACGTTCCTTCTGAATTGTAAGAGATAGACGGACCCCAACAGAAGGAAGAAAGGCACTCACTCACCATATCTATTACGTACCGAGTGGTTATCAATGCCCACTTCCACCTAACAGATCCATTCCCATCATAGTAATATTGCAGTGAAAGCCATTGTTATCATATCTCAGTTGACCGGAAAGGGATCTGGGAAGTCTTTTCCTTTTTCCTATATATTTAAAAAAAAATACTTAAATTCAGCCTCTTTTTTTATTTTTTTTATGCGCATATATCTATCTATTGGTGAAGACTGTGCAAAAGTAGCCGAAGGAGATATTCTTCATTCTCATTATCAACTATTTCAATGCATCTTCCATGTTCCTTGAAATAACATTTAACTTTTAATCTATGCACCTCCGTAGCCTCCCGCTTCTTCTTTTTCTTTTTTCCTTTTTTAAGATGTAATTAGCAACACCTCACCAAATTAGAATTAAATGGTTAAACCAGAACATCGTTTTCTGCCCACCATAAACTAATAATAAAACATATGCTTTCGTTTTCACTCTTTTCCGTGGGTTAATTCCCATTTATCTTAATTAAGCTATGCATGTTTATTTGACATAATACATTGCTTTCTTAATTAATGCTAAGTTGGTTGATCAAGCCTTTCACAAACCGGAAAATTTATGAGTTAATTAACAATAACATGCATGCACTGTATCCTCTAGTTTTCTTTCAACCCTTTTTCAAACATAGTTCCGTTAACAATGTATATTGGTAATTGAATATTCTAATGCCATTCACATTCATATACCAAGTTTTTTAAACAACTCTAATAAGCTAATTCAAGAGTTGACATTTGTTTATCTTAAATAATATTTCGCGCTATGATAATGAAATTACTCAACTCGAGTTAGATTAGTTAGATTTAATGAAGTTTGCACTAAAGTTTTGGATATTTGACGTTGTAAATAAAGTTTATGTGTGTGTGTGTTTGGCAGGTGGACAGGAGATACAACCACTACTGCGAGCAAATGCAGATGGTGGTGAACTCATTCGATCTTGTGATGGGTTTCGGGGCGGCGGTGCCGTACACGGCGCTGGCGCAGAAGGCGATGTCACGGCACTTCCGGTGCCTGAAGGATGCGATAACAGCGCAGCTGAAGCACAGCTGCGAGGTGCTGGGAGAGAAAGACGGGGCGGGGACCTCAGGATTGACGAAAGGAGAGACCCCAAGGCTGAAGATGCTGGAGCAGAGCCTGAGGCAGCAGAGGGCCTTCCACCAGATGGGGATGATGGAACAGGAAGCTTGGAGACCCCAGAGAGGCCTTCCTGAACGATCTGTCAACATTTTGAGAGCTTGGCTTTTCGAGCATTTTCTGCACCCGTACGTTTCTTTTGCTTTTCCTTCTCTCTCTGTCATTGTTATTAGTCACACAATAATATAATAGAATAGAATATTGCAATTGTCACACAGGACCTAACCAAGATTTTTGGATAAGATATCATTAGTATTTAATTTGAGGCTAATTTAAGCAGTGAATTTCAGGTACACTAGGTGGAGTTGAGTTGTCTCATTTTAAACTATAATTAGAATTTAATAAATTTTGAATATCATTAATGTTAAAAAATTACAACAAATAAATACAAATTTATACTTTTCGAGTGTAAGTTAATTAATGTGTTAAATTATAATTAATACCAAAAACAATTTGTTTAATTCTAAAACATGTGAGAATTTCTCATCCCGATGACATATTAAGGATATATATGACACATAAGAGGAGGGATAGATAGATAGTATTATTAACTGGGAAAAAGCAGCGGGGTTTCTGTTAATTGGAAAGAAAAAAAGGAGAAAAAGGAAAGGAGTGGCAGAAGCAGAAGGAAAGAGGAGAGAATCTAAAAGCTATTATTCATGTGCCGTATAGCATATATGATCGTTTATAGCTACAGTAATGCAGTAAAATTGCCAGTGTCCTTGGATGTTGTCTCGCCAGAGAAAAGGTGTAAAAGATCTTACAAATAGCATCACTGCTTTTAACTACAAAATTTTCCCGGTATCTTTCTGTGATCTATCTCTTTGAGTATATCTCAATTTTTAAATAATAAAAAAGAGAAAGAAGAACACAAACACCTAATTAGATAAACAGATTAAGAAGGGTTGGGGGGGGGGATAAAGTTATAGACAGTGGTCAGTGTGTGCAGTGATCGGGCTTTACTTCTGCTACAGCAGCTAGGACATAGATCTTTCTTTCTTCCCTCTTAGATTCTCACGCCCCATGAAGGGAAAGAAAGAAAGGTTCAAACTCAGGCAGGGGTACAGAAAGCTCGGTGTCTCTTTATACGGTTAAGGCAAAGGCAAGGACTCTGATGTCATTTTCTGGTCTCTTTCTCAGGTATCCAAGCGATGCAGATAAGCATCTGTTGGCACGACAGACTGGCCTATCGAGAAATCAGGTTCGTCCCCTCCTCTCTTTGCTTTCCACAATACACACACCCACACACACGCTAGAAAGTCCTTATAAGTTAGTAGAGAGAGAATGTGGTGGTAATAAAGAAAAAAAAAAAAATAAAAGAGGCAAATATCAGCTTGGCCTCTGAATTTTAATTAATTACATGCACGGCCCACATGACATGACCAAGTAACAAAGAGAGATAGAAAAAAAAAAACAAGAAGAAGAAGAAGAAGAAAAATGGGACCAGCAGTAATTTCAGATGCAACTTACATCATTTTGGGTTTTGTTCTGTCTTTCTCGAAGAGGCAACGTGGCTCTTATTGTTATTTTACCTCTCTCATTTTCCCTTTTATTTCCATCCTTAAAAATTTTCTTCTTTTTGTTCTCCAAAATAATAAAAAAAGTAGTTTTAATTTCCTTTGGAATCTTTTAAGTCGTGACATAAATTCTGAAATTAAAAGAGGGAGGAGGAAAGTACAGGGGCAATATATTGAGGACATGAAAGTTTGCCTGTTGACGAATCGCGCTCACTTTCCCTGTCACTCCTTTTTTTCTTTTTCCCTCTCTCATATCAATTGGCTTCACCCAACTACACAATGGGAACCATAAATGTGAGAAATAAATGTGTGTGCTTTCGGAGATGTTACAGTCTGTGCCTTCTATCTTGTATGCTAAATGCCATATTCATGCAACTTCGTCCGCTAGCTCGTTATGTCATTAGTTTCTCTTTTTTGCTAATTATATAATCACTTAATTTAGAATATTGCACATATAGTTATAGGATATGGTCCGTTCTAGATTTTTGCACGTTTAATATTAATGATTTGTGTCGCTTCTTTTTGTGTGCGCATAACTGTCAGCAACATAAGAACAATGAACTTTGCCCCGCACCCCTCAAGAAATTTTACTCTATCTTTAGAAATATATATGGAATTGAAAATTAATCAGCTTTCTTCTCCTCTATCATCCTAATCTCTGTGGTGCATGTGCATGTGCAGTTTCTGCACTGAGTGTGCTTTTTATTTCCTGAGAAATAAAAATCCAAAAGTTTTCGTACGTGCTATATATATATATAACATAGGAAATACATGTAGTTTAAGTGATGATAGGGAAAAAAAATAGAGCCTAACGCCTACAACCTATATAATGGTCAGTGATACGGGCGACGACTAATCTCATAATGTCATTGACACAAGGCACTGTCCCTTCTGAGAACAAACTGCTGATGAATAGTTCCATCTGTTGTAGTATGTAATCACATAATCATTTTAAATCTGTCATTTCACTGTCTTGTGTGTCAAAACCACAGAGAAGATACCTCGGTGCCTAATCACAGATTAAACATGTACAAACAATAATGAGTCAGATTGAAACGATGTTTTCCTGTGTACCTTTTCAATTTTTTGTGCGCAAATAATATCGTCGAATGCTTAAGCGGAAATTTCATAAATATAAAGACGAAGGTCAAGAATAATTATCTGGTGCATGTTATATATAATATTAATCTCTAATTAACCGGTTAATCCTCTCTTGAGTGTGCGCTTTCATGCATGGTATTATAGTAATTTTCAGTGTACTATTTATATGTTGGTGCTGTTGCGAGATGCTCACTTTAAATGACATAAATCGTTGCTTTAAATTAAATGTGACATATGCTACCACAACATTTAAATCCCTTTAAATGAGTCATTTAAAATTTTGCTGAACGGTGATTATTGATGTACGTATATACACTATGACATTGCATATCCATATGTATGTACTACTAGCTAGTTATGTAAATATATAATGAGCTGGATGGGTTTTTGGTGTGTTCAGGTATCAAACTGGTTCATTAATGCCAGGGTTCGGTTGTGGAAACCCATGGTGGAAGAGATGTACCAACAAGAACTTAAGGAAGTAGAGAGCGCAGAAGGGGGAGAAAAGAACGTCCAAAGCAGCAACAGCAATGACAGTGGAAACCAAGCAGCACAGACTCCAACCACGCCAGGAGCAACAGCTACAACATCAACAGCAACAACAGCGCCACCACCACAACCAACAACAGCAACAGCAACAACAGCAGGCAAAAGATCCGATATCAATGCTGGTGGTGAAAGCGACCCTTCACTTGCTGCAATCAATAGACAAGCCTTCTCGGAAAACCAAGCCAACTCCACCACCGCAAGCACCGCCGCTATGGCCACGAGCGCCACCGCCTCTGAGGTGGCTCACTGCTACGACTCAGGCCTGCCCCTACAAAGATCGATGGCCGCAGATGACACGTGTTGCCACGGCAGCAACGTTGCAGGGTCGGATTATGGGAATGCTTCTGCGAGTGCTGACATTGGATCCACTCTCATTAGGTTTGGGACCACCACCGGTGACGTGTCACTCACCCTAGGGTTACGTCACGCCGGGAACATGCCCGAGAAAACTCCTTTCTCTGTTAGAGATTTTGGAGGCATTTAAGGAGAAAAAATTTATTATGAAAACCGAAAAAACAAACAAACAAACAAACACTTTCATTATACTAGTGCTTCTTTAATGGTGATGGTAATTAATAATTAATGATTATATATATAGGTATATGCTTTTATTATTTTATAATCATCTTCAAAAGAGAGAGAAGAAAAAAAAAAAACATTTTACTCCCCTCCCCCTCCCTCTTTAATTCCTCTTTGATGTTCCTCCGTGTTAAAGTTGCATTTTATGGAAGGACAGGGATTTTTTTCTCCCATATAATGTACTTCAATTAAATAAGGTTTTGTATCTTATAGTTCGGTAGGACTTAATGTTGTTACTGACTAGAATAACAAGTTTTTTTTTTCAGAAAAGAAATATATATGTCCTTCTAATTTGTGAAACTAGTTAAGCGTGTTGTAAAATCATATACTTGCGTTATGCATATACTAATTAAATTATACAGTAATTTAATACTATTTTCATTCACAGCATGGCTGTATTCTGATTGCTAAATGCAAGGCATTTATGATGTTTGAAAAATCATGACATCCATACTTTTTACAATGGAAAATTCTTTTCAGTCAGAAATTATTGGCAAAATATGGTTTTCAAAACTAGGTAGCAGCATATGATCAATTTTTTTTTTAATAATCACCAATAATTTTTGTCAAACAACTAATAATTTACCACATTAATTTCTGCCAATTGTGTCTCACACATTTTCTGACCAAAAAATAGACTATCTAGCTTTACTCTTTTACAATACTCACAATATTACACGTTATTAATTCACTATGCTCTTGTATACACTATTGAATTTGTACAACCCACAATAATACAGGTTATTACACACTTATACACGATTAGTTGAACCCTTACAAATAAATTCTCCAAGATCAACGTTGTACTGCTTTGCCCCCTTCATTGGGTTTCATGTTTAAATCTTGTGGAGGACAAAAAGAATCATTAAAAGAATTTTATCTATACGGTTGGTTGACCCAACTTGAGGCAGTTTAGTTAGAGTTCAGTACAGTTCAAATACCGGTGATTTAGAACAAATAAATTCTCCAATAGATTACCCTTTTTTATGTGAATATTTCCTAAGGTTTAATTAAGGAAGTACATTTGCATTTCTTATATCCATTTTCATGTCATAGACACAAAATAAAAAAAAGCCTTCCATATTATTTTAAAAATTTTATGGCCATTGATTACTTGTCTACTAAAATTAACATATATATATATTATGGATCATGCATCTTATTATAATTGTCGTTTTATTACGTATTTTATCCAGGTTATCATTGAATAATGTGTTATCATGCTATTATAAATTTACTCTTTTTTCATGATCATTATCATAATCAAGCTATTTTAATAATAGAATGATAACGTGAAATATTACATTATCAAAATCAAATTCATGCACATGTAAGGGCTAAAACTAGGAAGAAGTGTGGTGAAAATTTGACAATGAGTGTAATGGTTTTAAAAGTAGTAAGATTTCTAGCATTTCTAATGAAAATAAGATGTTAGGAAACAACCCAAGTGAGAGATGTAGTTTATTGTGAGTATAAGATGAGCATATTTGGATAGTTAGAACTTACATAAATAATCAAAATTAAAACATAAAATCACGTGAATTTTAAATGATCATGAGATCATTAATTATCATTAATTACGTTAATTTCAATTCTGATCATCCATATATGGTTATATAGTTAGATTTACTCATATCATTCTTGTAATAAACCACTCATCTCATTAGAGTCATCTCTTAAGATATTATTTTTACTTGAGTATAAAGTACCTTCTATAAAGACAGATGGTTGTGATAAAAGGCATAAAATGATGCAAATCATATCATGATTTGCAATGAGATTTGTAGAGATAATTTTGAATCTACATGTCTTTGAAACTATATATATATATATTATATAAATGTAGTGCTCAATTTCATGGGGCTGATTAACTAAGAATTGGTTGCTATGCATAAGGAAAAAAAACCAAACCCTAGTGCTTTGAATTTGAAACCGTACTACATCTCATTTCCGCACACCTACAAGCTTGTCAATTCGGTTTCTGTTATATGTAATTAATGTGTAGCCAGAATAGATCAAAAGGAATTTGTTGGGGTATGCAAAACAAACGCCACACGTTTCTTTCTTAGAAACCAAAACAAAACTTGCAAAGCAACAAGAACTTCTCACCTAATATTTATATATTTCTTGTTGTTTGAGAAACAGCTCATATTACTGGCGTATAGAAAGCCTCTACATCCAATTGATTCTTACTAGATTGCTCTTCTGCACCGATCATGTTTGCTTTTTTGAATATTCAACTATACGAGATTTCACATGAGTTTGTTTTGAATATAAGTAAAGTTTTGGGATTTACGTTAAGTTTTGGCAGCAGTTAGCCAGCAAAATGAGGAGTGTTATGTTAGTTAGGTCGTTTACTCATGTGGCAGCCACTAAAACCACATGTCTGAAGGAGTTGATAGTGATTCCCCTTTTTTGTCAGGTGTGAACAGATATTCAATTCATAGCAATGTCACTGTCGTTAATATTCGATTTCGGAAATTCCAAAATCAAACTTAAAGGTTAACCTGATTATGTAATTGGTCTTCAAGCAAGAGAGTAAGGATTTCTAACCATGGCACGTAAATGTGCTTTTTCTGTTTAAGATTTACCAACACGTTGTAGGGCACCATTTAAGGATTAAAAAAGAAAAGTACGCCATTAAAAAATTGAAAATTTTTAGAACATTTAATATATTAAAAAATTGAAAAATACGAGGGCTTGCAAGTTAATAACTAAGCTGAATTTTTAAGCATTCTTCAGGGGTTTGATTTTTTATAGTGTATATTAAGATGATCTTATAACTAAAGGCAAAATCTACATCTATAAGATATACTATTCAAGGAATAATTCACTGTTTTCAAAGATGAATGTCCTACATTTACCAAAAAGAAATACTAAAAAGTTGAAAAATTTATTCTTCAAGTAATAATTCTCTACCCTTCTTTTGTTTGTTCTTTTTTAAATATTTATAATAATCAAGTGCCTTGAAAATATTTGTTAACAAAATCCAAATTAATTGAGAAATTGTAAGGCTATTGATGTAAGGTTTTTATTAGTTAGCATATTTTAACAAAATAAGCATAATAATATTTTTTATTTCAAGATTTAACTTTGGTTTATTTTATCTCATTTTTTTATTTTTTATCTTTTTTATTGCCTTTATTATTAAAAAAATAATCAGTGTCCATCAATGAATTATTATGCAAAGACTGCTTTGAGCCACTAGCTAGAATGGATTACTGCTTATCCCCTAATAACTGATTAATGCCATCATACTTCATAACACTGGAATTATGGTAGACAATACGGTTATAAATTTAATTTGAATGCACTTATCTAATCAAAATTTATAAATTTTTTATGTAACAGATGTAAAAGTCGATTATATTTAGTAACGTAGCAATATCTAATTAGGAAATTGTATAAAACATGTTTACAATATTATCTATCACATCAAAATTAAATTCTATGTTTATTATTATATTGATTACCTTCTTAACTGAAATTTAGTTTCACTGTGCTACATACATACTAATTTTAGTAGGTAATTTTGATAGGGATGTAATCGAGTTGGGTTGATTCGTGTTTGGGAAAAAACATCAAGTAAGTCAATTTTAATTGAATCAGTTTGGTTTGAATGACTGTGTTATCCAATTATTATCATTTTTTATTCAATTCAATTAAATGTTGTAAAAAGAATTCTCAAAAAATTACAAATAATTATATAAAATTATCCTTTTTTGAAAAAAGAAATCATATGAAAATATTCGCTCAATAACATTAATGTACATAACTAAAAGTGCAACTTATTAACTGCATACAATATACAAAGCCAAAGGTTAAAAATAATTATATATTATATATATTACTATCACTTGTAGTTGATTTCTACCTGATGTAATCTAATGACCTGAACCAATTTAATTGGTTCAATTAAGGTTGGTTAGATTGATCAAATTGACCCAAACCACCTACACTCCTAGATTTTGATTTTTACTTTAAATGAGTTTTTGCTACCATAGGATTTTAGGGTTCAATGATAAGCAAATTGTATTAGAGAGAGGATAAGGGTTGAAAATTTGGGGAAAACTATTGTTAGGAGAACCTTTTATCCGTGATGATGTCCAATAACTAATCTCACAATAATATTTGTAGAAATACCTTAAATGACAAAAAATAAATAAATAAGATTTTACTGTATTAATAATAATAAATTTGATTATTGATCTAAATTTCTATGTATTCAGAATCTATCAAATTCCAATTAATCTGATTTAAATCAGGTTGATTTGTTATAGGGGTAATTTTTTCTTCATTGTGTGTTTAATTAAAGGATAAAAGTGGAAGTAAAAGTTACATGGATGATAAGTTTCATATATAAAATAATATATGAAGCTCATTCATGTTATTTTTATTCTCATTTTTATCCTCCAACCAAAAATATTTTACATTAATATTACTTAAAGCTAAGGCTTTACCTAAGGTGTACAAGCTGTGTGTAAATCACTTCAACCAAACAAGCATTGATCACATCCAATATGCATGTTTGGAAACACGTTTTGGGACCTCAAAAGTGGGTTTAATTTGCAGTGTTACAAGTGATTTTGTCTAAATTTGCATTTGTTTGGTTTTGAGTTTGTATCTTTTTCAAAAGCGAGTTAGAGATACAGAATCAATTCAAGGTAAAGCAAAATTTTCTTTCTTTTATAGTTGGCTCATAATTAATACTATCAATTTTCATAAAAATCATTTTTCAAATCAAACTACTAAATATAAATCGCTATATTTAGAATTAATTCTGTAAACATAAAATCAAACAAATTTTAACTAAAATCAATTATATCATAATCAATTTCACCATAAAATCACACACACTAAATATATGCAGTGGTTTGGATTTGTATGTTTTGATAACCTACATATAAAAAACTATTATGCGAGTGAAAAAGTTTGCATTGAGCTATCATTACCCGTGCGAACCTAGCACTGATGATTCATTAAATTTTAAGAGGCTCATTTGAAGAGACCCATGTTCACTGAAACTAAGCAGCATGAAGAGCGACAATAGGATAGGGCCTCCACACAGGCTAGATGATGAAGGGGTGCCCTACCCTAGAATTGTTTTTTTGTCTTGTATGTGTCCAACATAACTTACACATTGAATGTTGAAAGAAGATGACGAAAAATTGATACGAAGGCCTTGAATTCCATGATATTTAATGAAGGAGCCCACGGTTGCTATCACCAATGAGCGAGCATGTTGCAGGGAGGAGATGCTCTCAGTCACAGATGACAGCAAATTGAGATGGCCCCACCATTTGCAATATGACACAGCACGAACAAGCAGGTACCCCTCATCCGTCAAATCCCTATACGTGGGTCCCCCAAAGAAAATTCTAATGAGGGCATGATATGATCCACGAAGAAATTGAAGTTGAGTTATAAACTATAATCATCTTTTAATAAAAGAGTGTTGAGACATCTTTTCAACAACTAACTTAAAAAGTTTTTTAAAATTTAAAATTTTAATCATACACGGACGATGAGTTATAATTTATACGAAACTCTGGCCCTTTCATAATGTTTATCAATATAGGATAAATATAGATATTAAAAAATAAATAAATAATATTAATAATGGAATAAAATACAAAAAATAACCTAATATATTCATACATATTAATTAATATAACATAATATTAAAAATTAATATTAAATAAAATACTTTAAAAATATGAAATTAACTAAGGATTGTATTGAAAGAAAAAAATTAATAATTTATTAAAATGTGAAATTATATAGATATTTTAAAAGAAATTAAATGTTTAAAAATTATTTAAGACATGTGAGTGATATTTTATATCCCAGAATCTATGTTCAAATTTATCTGCTAAAGTAATATAATAAGTATGTTGATAATTAGACAAATAAATCAAGAAGATAGTTTCATTTAATAATTATTTTTTATTTTTATTAAAAAATTAACAATACTTTTTCTGACAATAAAATTTGTCGTACGTTATCACGTTTAGAAATGATTGACGATTTAATTCATTCAGTTTTGGGCCGGGACCCATGTGTGACCCACTAAACAATTTAAGGTAATTAAAATGAATGAAAGTGGTCGACCAAAAACATGTATGAACTGGAACTGAAGAAGAGGAAAGGGGGCTTACATAGGTCGACAGGCATAGGTGAAATGAACCCATAGGCTCTTGCAAATTGCGATAAGATAAACAGTAACAGGGTACGGGGGGTGCTGCTCTGTCCTGGACTAATTATGCTATATTTGTGAGTTTGAATTTTGAAAGGAAAAAGGGAGGAACTTTTATATAATTTTATACTACAGATCATCTTATCCCTCTTCTTTTCTTTCCAAAATCCAAACTCACATACATACCTTTAATCATTTTAATCATTCCGATAAAGGCTAGAAACCTCACTGCTTTGCTTTGCTGCTTGGCCCATCTTCACACTTCAGTGCTCACACCTTCCCCCAATCCATTGCAATTACTACTTTGTGGTCCATGCTAATCAGAAAAATCTGCACATGATGCTTTTTTTTTTTATTATTGTTGTGAGAAATCTCATTTAAAAAAAAAAAATTGGCGTAATGAAAAATTAAGGAGAGCACAGATTGTTATGTTTTTTAATGAACACTAAATGATATTTACACATCTGCCAGAGATATACGCGGTGACATTTATCGATCTTGTACTATATATATATAATTAATTTACATGATAAAAAATAATTTTTTTTTCTGTTAACATTCCTTGAATACTCATGTTTTTCATCATTCAAGCGTTATGAACTTAAAGACATACTTTAACTTTGGATCAAGTTTCTTTTTCAACTTAAAATTTTATTTTAAAAATTAATTATTAATATTTATTTAAGAAGTCTCTTAATATGAGGAGGAATTTAAACTTGAAATTCTTGCATTAACGGTAAGGACAATTCAAATGAGAATGAAAATTGAAAGGAGAAAAAAATAAAATAAAAGTGAATTTTCAGGAACGAATTGAATGAGCATGATCATGACTCATTTTTCGAAAGAGCAAGGAAAGCTAATTAAGTAGCGGGGGATAATGTGAGAAATGGAGGGCCTGCAAACAACTTGGCATTGTGTACGTATTTATAAAGCGCACATTCATCCAGCTATCATAATTCATCGATCGGGGACTCAGATCAGGACCACTGAGCATTCAAGTTTTCGGCTGAAGAAAGTACTTTTGTATTATATTTTTTCCAGATATACTCTATATATGAATATTAATATATAGTGTGAATCATGTTTGTGACATAGT
Source organism: Dalbergia oliveri (assembly GCA_030441495.1). NCBI lineage: Eukaryota > Viridiplantae > Streptophyta > Magnoliopsida > Fabales > Fabaceae > Dalbergia > Dalbergia oliveri. The sequence continues at coordinate 9,183,150 of JAMLFY010000004.1, forward strand.
ATTAAATTTTGTTTCTATTGTTTGGTGGTGTGGAGACTGTTTGTCTCCTCAATATGCATGCACAGAGAATCAAAATTTAACTCGACCAAATAATAAAGAATGAAAGGTAAGTGAGCTAGTGTTGCATGGAATTTAATTCGGCAGCTGGGAACTGGGAACATATATGTCTATACAAACAGTAGTAGAATTGGAGGCAGCCCTCCCGCCACATCTGAATGTGCTTTTAGTATAAATTTTCTTCTTTCTGTTCACAGCTCTGTTCGGTTTAAAATATTTGAACTTTTGAAAAGGATAAAAAAAAAAAACGAACAATTTTGATTCCACTAGTAATAAAACAAAAAAGTAAGAAAATGTGTATATTAATTTTTTTTTTTAACATTATTATTGAACATCTTCTCAGATATTGTGAACAGAATAATGAAAAAGAAATGTTATCAGAGTTTTTTTTCAACATAAAAGACTCATAGTGCCTAGGTCACATTGATGTCCAATTGAAGTGTTGAAATAACACATCTTATATCCAATGGAGAGAAATCTATCACACTTTAACAGAGTTTTGGGACATATATGTAGCTTAATTTAATAGCAAGACATATACATTATTAGGATATGAAGCTTTCAAGGGCACAATGAAGCAGCAAGTGAATATATAGGTTCACGCTGCCTTCATAATCTTTAATTTGTTGCTATCACATATATAGTTCATGTTTATAAGCTAAAAGGCTTTTCAGATGAGGTATCTTTTGGAATTCCCAGGAGATAATCATTCCATTGTCTGTGAGAGAGTAAAAGCAGCTCTCATTTCTGCTAGCTGCATGTGTGATGTGGACTCAAATGAAAGAGACTGAAGGGAACATGCATGCACTCTCTCTCCATGTCCCTCTCGTGTTTATTTTGGGCCGGGGGGAGGGGCTAAAAAGACAGATGCATGCAGCTGCAAGTAGGACACATGAAAGCACAAGCTGGCTAGGTAAGTATCTATTCAACAAGATCAGTTAATTACTGCTGCCCCAAGCTCACATGCGACAATGTTGATGTTGGTGGTGAGCAGGTGATGATGTTAGTTGTACCTCAAATTTAGATGCTAATAACCTGGCAAGAGCTGGAGGGGTATATATCAAGTAGCTCCGAGAATGCATGCATTTATCCTTTTCTTCTTTTACTGATATAATGAAGCTGATGCATGGGCCTTGTCGCAATGATAGATAAAGTGACTGCTTTATGATCTATCCAAAGGTCATAGATTCAAGTACTAGTGTTCACACTTGTGGAATAAAATCGTGTGCGCATAATTTACCCTCTTCTAATACCAACAATTAAGTAAATGCATTGATTTTGGTGGCTAATAACAATTAGCTGGTGGCTCATGTGGTAATGCACTTACGTGAACATATTTAAGTGAAACAAAGTTATTCACAAAGAGACTTTTTTTTCCTAATTTTTTAGATTTAAATAGATGTTTTTTTATGTAAAAATAAGTTAACTTTTGTTTTAGTTCCTGATTTTTTTTTATTCGGTTTTGGACTGAATATTTCTAAAACTGCATAGTTTTAATTTTCATTGATAAATTGTTTATGTTAAATGCTAAAATGACTAAACAATCATACGTGATAGGAATTAAAATCAAACAATTTTAGAAGATTAAAATAAAACAATTTTTTTTTCCAAAAATCAAAACCAAATTTCATTTATTCTTTGGGTACTAAAAAAAAATTTAAGTTTTTTTTATATAGTTGCATATAATAATTTCAAAAGCAAAGCTCTAATTAAAAACTAAGATTTTAGTTTTAATTTACTTTCTTATAAAACTACTTTTATTCCATTATGTATCAAGTAGTTATCAACATAGTTAAACTGATTTTGTTATGCATGGCAACATCATATTATCATAGAACCGTGTAAAAAAATGCTGAGATAAAATATTAGAAACCAATAGGAATGTTCAGTTCAAAATCTTCACCTTTTATATTTATTCTCAAGGACCATATCTAATTTACTGATTCAAATTTAACCATTGAACTTAAACAAAATAAAATTGACTAGTCGTCAAATGTAATCCTCGCACTTTCAGTCAATATATATATATTGGTCAACAGTCAAATATAATATTTTTTTCGGGATCTGAACTCTAATTTTTTTTTTTTGTCATGATCTGAAGTCTAATTCGTATACGTATATGATAGAGAATGGAGAGGGTTTTCTTTTTTAGTTCGTAAAAGGAGAGAGCCACATACCTAATGTTCAAGATGTAATGGGCTTCAACCATAATGGGCTTGGCCGACCTATGCCATTTCGCAGAGGCTCCGAGAAGGTCAGCTCCACAATGATACCAGTTGAAGTTACGGCCTGCCCATTGAAAGAAGGACATTTATTTCGGCCCAGTGACATTGGAGAGTTGTTTGAACTTAGTTTGACCAAAAAGCAAAACATTTATGTTAGCTTCGGACAAAAAATAAGGAGAACACTTATCTCAGTTCCATGGACAAAAAAAAAAAAAAAAACCTATGATAGTTTTGCTCCAAAAGAAAATTAGTAGCATTTATGTTAATTTAACTCCTTAAAGAAAGTGCCACCCCCCTGCGGTGCCTGCCGCCGTTGCCGCCACTGTGACCAAAAAAAAAAGGTCCTTAAAGAAAAGGAACATTTATGTGCTTTGAACAAGAAAACAATAACATTTATGTTAGGGCCATATCTTCGATGCACTATACTTGTAAGATGCACGACAAACCCCAAACATCCAATAGATTGGATGTGATGGTGTATCGATACATTATCCATAAATAATATATAGTAATAATTTCTAAATTTTATCAATGTGATTTGAGATTAAGCAAATTTTTATGTGTATAATCTTGAAATTGAACAGAACTTTGTAGAAATATTTTAGAATCATACAGATAAATTATGATCACTTTTAAAATACATATAATGCATTGAAATAATGCTAAATTTTATTCGTGTGATCATAAAATTAAATAAAATCTTATATGTATGATCTTGAAATCAAATAAATTTTTTTTTTGCAGTATCTCAAGATCACAGGTAAATTTTGGTCAATGTTATAGTATATACCATAGTTAATTGGAGTGTCCATAAACCCTCTAATCTTAATGACTGGATAACAAGGTGTGCGATATTCCCTACAAAATAAGGAGCACCACATAGCATCCGCCTTAAGGTAGTTGAAAGCAAATTATTTCAAGTCAAGTCCCATTATTAGCCCATTGACAAATAAAAAGAAAAGGTGAAACATTTATGTTTGTCTTATATTATTTTCCCATGAGGCTCTTGTTCTGGAGCGTATTACTAGGTATGAAGAGAATACAACTTCTCACGGAAAAATCAATAATCATTTCCCAAGAATTGAGATGGAATGAGGAGAATTGAAAACTTAAGAAACTAATAACTATAAATATTTCATTCCATTTCTTTCCATGATGTTGGGTGATAAATAATGAGGGGGAGGGAAGAGAAATAATAGGGAAAGGAACTTCCTGTGTTTAGAAGTTTAATAACAGAAAGAAACTCAGCAGAATAATTACTCTCTCTCTCCCTTAAAAACCAAATATCTTTTTTCCCCAAAATTAGGGTAAACTGAGATAAATAGGAACTTTGGGAAATAGCTATAAATATTGCATTCCTTTTTTAATGTAATAACTTTGAATCACAATTAATAAGTTTTCATTATTAACCTTCCAAATAAGAAGGGAATTAACTCTGTTTTATACCTTTTCATTCTTTTCCAATCCCTTTGTGCTAATTGTGATCCAGTTCCATTAAAAAAAAAACAACCAAACTCAATATTTTTTTCAATAGGAGTTAGCTCACCTAAATTCTATTCATACATCGTCATAATTTGAGTTTGATTACCAAGTTTCTCTTTTTGACTAGAAGTACTTGATAAGCTTAGAGGTATGCTCTTATTCTAAACTAAGGCAAGATTTCACCTCAATCTAAACTTTTGTTCACTAAAGAAAAAAACTCAATATTCCTTCCATTTCCAATTTATTCCTTTACAGGACGTTTGGAAATCTTAATGAGATAAAATTGAATTGAATTCCATTAGGAATTGAATTGAATTTTTATGTTTGGAATGAACAAGTAAATTAAAGAATTGAATTCAATTCCTTGATTTGGAATGAGTCTAAAAATAAATGAATTTAATTATTTTTACTATTTTGTCCCTCATTGATAGGTTAGGAACAAAACATTATATTCAAGTAAGGTTATTTTGGTATTTTCATTTGTTGAAATTCAATTCTTACACTAAATCACACCCCTTTGGGTTTAATTTCAATTCCTTAGTTTTGGTGGATTTCAATTTCCATGAAATTCAATTCCTTCACTAAGTCACTTTCAAAACATAGAATTCAATTCAATTCCTTGATGGAATTGAATTCCAGGATTTCCAAACACCTTGTTATCCTTTTAAGGAGAATAGTTTTACTCTTCTCCCCTATGTTCCCTTCTTTTCCTTCCCTTTTCAATCCATTCGATCTAATTCCATATTGTTTCAAGGATGAAAGGACATCCAAAAGCGTTGGTGAGATTTGAATCCTCCACTAAATGAAATAAGTTGCACTTACCCTTCCTCTTAATTTTGCATGATACTAAAAGATCCTTATATGACTGGCACTTCCAAGTTCTTACCATATGTAAAGTATTGACTCCCTTGGTTTACAAGATCATAAATAATTTGGGAATGGAGGTTTTTTTTTTTTTTGTTTTGTAAAATCTACTGGCTCTATTATTCAGAACCCAACTAATTTGACTTGAATTTGTGAGTTGAGATTTTGATGAGGAAGAGAGAAAAAAATGACTTATAGACTTGTAGTGTAAAATTATATTATAAATCCTTCGTTCCCTCCCCTTTCCAAAATCGTAAGCACAAACCGACCCTAAAGGTACTAGAAAGGACTTTAGGGCCCTTGGCAAGGATTTTCTATTTCAACCAAAAATAGAAAGAAAAAAAAAAGTATTTTCTATATAATTTGGGGACGGGGGAAAATATTAAACAACTTGTTGATAATTAAAAAACTAAAATTTCCATTCCATCACTTTGAAGAGCTTATATAATAATGTAACCTCTCAAAGTTACAATTCGATTAGTGATTTGTATGCATTGTGTCGATTCTCCTCAGTACCCCCATTCAATTCATGGCAGTGGCCATATGAACATATCTTAGTACTTGTTAGCAGCTGGAGGTAAACCACATTTTGAAATCAACATATCTTGATGATTCCTTTTGACTTGTCAAATTAGAAGTGAAACTCCAAAACCATTTTAATCTATCCATGAGCATATCACATGCTCCTTTTGACAACATTCAACTATCTGACATGGCATTACCTTGTCATTCCACATATGGTCTAATGAAAGTTCTCCTCCACCACACCTCAAAGGCTCTCTGAAGATTTGGACAGCCATCACCGGTTTTCAAGAAACTTCCAACCCATGAAAGCAAAATACTCTGTTGATCCTCCAGAGGCAAGGTGAGAATAGTCCTGCCAATACCTTCCTCAACAAGCTTCCTATCAAATGACCTGCATCCATGCTGTAACCAGTTGTAGTCATTGAAAAGAGGCTGCAGCCATGTCTGCAACAGCAACAATCGTGTGTTCTTCGATGGCAACAACTCCCCTCTTCCAATGCTGACATATAGTCTTCCTGAAATGCAGCTGACATGATAGCGAGATACAATTGGCAGCCTTCCATGTAGGGCAGCCAATTCCTGCTGGTTTGCCCACATCAGCGCAAACTCATCGGCAGCTTGTTTGACGACTAGAATCTCAAGCAACCACGACAGGTTATCGGCTTCAAGGGCGATATGTTTTACTACAGGTTCTCTGCTATCACTAGGTATGTCTGCAGAGTCCGGTTCTGCGGCCTTCTTGAAGAGTGACAATAAAGAATCCAAGCAGCTTCTGCATGATCTGTAAATCATGTCATTACATATGTCAGCTGAAGCAGCAGAGCCTGGAAGACTGTTATTCTCCCTAAGGAGCTTGAGGACTATGGATTTCATCTCTCGGCGACCTCTCTCCTCGTTGCTTTTGAGAACAAGTTCCAAAATGTGGGATAGGGTATCTTTTGAGGCATTAGAAATTTCAGAAGAAACTCGTTTCAACACAGGGTTGACGGCAATTCCTTCTCCTTGGAGCCGTAGTACGGTTGAGACCACCTTCTCTTCTTCTTCGTCTCCAACCCAAGGGACTGCTTCTAAGTGATCTAAACATGATTGGATACAAGAGCTGAAGCCAAGCGATTCTGCAACCTGCAGAATAGTTTCTTTCAGGTTATTTTGAAGATCGTATGACATATCTATCCCCAAATATCAACAACCAAGTAATGCTTATAAAACATTACACAAATAAACAAAAGCTAAGAGTATACAAGGCATGAAATTGCACTTGAACAAGTTAAGTTCTACAAATCCCACAATATGGAAATGATATGTACATCAACCAAATCCTACTGCTAAGTAAAATAATGTACGTGCCACGTGTATATGCTTATTCCTTACAAATGAAAAAATGGTGAAATAAGTAGAAGAAAGATTTGAAATGAAGACAATATACAGCAAAAAGCTATGACTAAGACTTTGGGTACGAACTTTCACAACTAAGCCTTGAAGAGAACAGGTTAGGAATATTTTGACCCATAAATAATACTATTATGTTGCCAGAAATTGGGGATAAGGATTACCTCACACTAGGTACTCCTACTATAGTTTTTACAAAAGAAAAAGATGTAACACCAAGGTTATATCATGATCATCACTTAAATTCTAGTTCATAGCACATTCCACTCTTCAATGCAATTTTTGCTCTTGCTGTGCCAACATTATGTGGGTAAATACATATATGAGTATTATTTCAGGCTACTTATGCATATACCTGTGGAGAGCAGACATACACACACAGAGACACCAATAATATATACACACTAGTTAATCAAAATAATCTTATAAAATGACACCCAATACGACAGAAGGATTACTCATCACCATCCATACAGTTCACATTAATAGTACATTTCTACTTATGCAACTCTTGATTTGCCATTGACAGTAGTCAGTATGTGAGGATGCAAAATGCACAATCCATGGAATGCCTAGTGTAGTGTAATAGAAAACACTTCCACCTTTAATATGACAATGGAGAAGAGATCATGTCCTCAAGAGAATCCAGACCTCTCAAGAACAATGCCTCTGTATTCTGTCTTGAAAACATTGGCATGCTAGTTTACAATATTACAAAGTAGTGCAGAATAATTGATCTTTACTGAGCTATACTAATGACTGTTTCCTGACAGATAAATGTGCAGTTGGTAGTGGTATTAACTTAAAAAGTAATCTAATCAATGAGAAGCCTTCTAATATCAGCGGAGATATAAATAAAGGCCTCACAAGGAAACATAGTATTTCAGACAAACAAACAAAAAGACACCATAAAAGATAATCTGAAAATTATAATACCAGCAAGAACAAAAGAAAAATAGCAATCCACATAATTCTTCCCCAGAAATTCCTTGTCCCAACAGAATTTAACTCGAGCCCTAGAAGTCAAAGGCTCAAAGTGGAAAAAAAGCATCAAAGCATGGCACAGTTAGCAAATTACCTTTAGTATTCTGAGAATACGAGAAACATTTTGCTTCATAAGCCGCTGTTTCATTTCTTTGCAGTACATAAGCCCAACAGTTTCAACATATATTTCAACATCCTCACAGTCATCAATCTGGAGACTTGACAAACGAGATTGTTCAGAGAGTTTATCAGCAAAGAAACTACTCTTCTCTGTCAGAACATCCCTGTGCACACTCAACTTCACACAAAATCCCTGCTTCCCCAACAAAACCACCTTCATATCACAGGTTCCAGGTTCACCAAACTCAATAGCAACCTTTTTAGGTAAAGTCTCAACTTTGGGCCTGGGAGCCCTCTCTGTAGCAACAGATGTAGTAGCCGGAGGCCTTTCTGGATCACTGCATTGCTGAACATCTGAACCCACCAATCTTGATGGGGCAGGCACTGATTTTCTCTCAGTAACAGGTTTTTTCAGGGAACTAGTCTTTGGTGGTGGTGGTGGTGGTGGTGGTGGTGGTGAAGAGGGTTTTGGTTTGTTGTTCAGAGGAGTTTGAGCCTTGAGGCCTTTCTGAAAAACAACAGGTGAAGGGCAGCACCAGAATCCTTCTGGGGTGACAGCAATTGGAACATTCTTAATCTTGGTTTGACCTTGCTCCACCCTGCCAAGCCTAACATCACCCATATCTGACAAGTGACAAGGATTCACAGCAAATAAGGAACAAGATATGGCATCACAGTGGAGAAAAATGATGTGGTGGAAAACAAAGTTCCTTGTTTTCCTAGGTAACAACCAAATTTGTTGAAGCGGCAACAAGTCAAAGTAAGCAATATCTCAGGCAAATTTTGCTCCTTTCACTGCGGAAGTTCAGCTCTTCCTTTGAATTATACTGCACCCTTTTTTTCCCTCATAAAATACGGAAACAAGGAAAATGCAAAGTTGCAACCTTTGCAAGTTGATCTACTCTCCCACCAAAAAGAACCACTGCAGTTTCACAGAAATTGCATGGAACATGACGAATGTTTAATGGGACTGAAAAATTTGGTATCTTTTTTTTTTTCCTCAAATGGGAAAAAGGAATTGAAAACCAAGCAGAATACCAGGAAGATATGCAGAAATAAGTATTTTTTTATTTTTTATTTTTCGGTTTTCATCTGTCATAAAAAAAGTGGTTGGAATATATTCAAAAGTAGTACAACTGTGGGAAGTTCCATATCTGACCTCATAGCTAAGTAGTTAACTACAGTTCAGCACAGCACACAGAAAAGAGAAAAAAAAAAAACACCTCTTTTTCTCTCTCTCTGGACACTGGGAACTAGTAAACGAAACGGCAGCAAAAGCATAAAACTTACCAGAGTGTTTGGGTCATATGAGGTGTCTCTAAAAACCCATGTCTTATCTTCTAAATGCTGCTGCTCAGCTCCAAAAATGATTGAACAGGAGCAACAGTGTTGACCCTCAAGGGAACCAGTGAGCACAAAGTTGCAGAGAGGAATAATTAGTATAGTAGTTCATTCCTGCTTTAATTTGTAAAGTAGAGAACACCACACCCAATAAAATAAAAAGGGCAATGAATGAAATGGAATTGATGATGATGGCTTATGGACTCTTATGTTTTCCACTTTACCAGTTCCCTCCTTTTCATGATATGGGTCTCAGAATTTTGCATCACTTGGTCCCCAGCATTAAAAAGAGAATTTATATTGTTAAATAAGATAAAAAGTAACCAATTTTTATTTCATTTTTATCTTGTTTTTCCTATTGAAGAATGAAGAGTATACAGTATACACACAACTCAGCATTCAGCAATGTAACAGACAGCAAGCATGCCACCAATTATATTGTTTAATTATTATTATTTTTTTGGGTAATAATATTATTCTGGGATTTCTTTATGTGTGACAATGTTGCTTTTAGGCACCGTCGTTGGATTTTCTAGGCTAGAGTGACCATCGTTATCATGTTCTCATGTAGTATAGAGTAAGGTTGAAGCATGTGGGTTGTAATTACCAATACACCCTCAGGGTCAGGGATGTTAAATTAAAGCCTGCCAAATTAAGGTAGAAGAGAAGCTTGGTATTGTTAGCACTTAGCAGATAGGTGTCAGAATGGTATCAAACAAATTTGTTCTCTTTTGGTTGTTTTTTATTTATTATTGAAAGTAGCAGCTACCTATGGAACTTTGGGAGGATATGAAATTTATGAACACTGAAGTGAAAACGATGGGATGGTCCTAAGTCCAAAACCCCGAATGGCATGGATGTGAATGAATCTTCACAGAAATAGACGGCAATTTTTGCTCTTTATTGACCCTTTGTTGTTGGGCTGTGTAGCTTCCAAGTTCCATATGACTCTATCAACTTCACTATTCACTACAAATTCATTGTCATTGTTGCATTATTTAGCCGTGTACAGTTCAAACCAGACGTTTTTTTCTACGAAAATTGGATCCCCCGGCCTAAAAGATTTGGCATGGACTGATTTATTTTGGTCAAGATAAAATGTTATCCTAATCAAATTATGTGATGAAGAAAGTGAAGTTTGAGAACGACCTTAGAGTTTAGACACACACCCCTACAAATTCCGAACATAATGCTGTAAGTCCATACAATGCAGCTAAAACTCGATCAGAACTCAGAAGACCATGGAAAACATGTTTTATTTTGGACGTTGGGATTAAATTGTAACTGGTAATTTTAATTTCAATTCAAACATGTTTTAGTTTGGGCGTATTAAAGACTTGTAATATAATTATTAAAAAATTAAATGAGAAAAAAATTATATAGACTTTAATAAGAAGGGGATGTTAAATAAGTTTTGGAATTGAAAATTTATATAATATAGATTAGCGGATATGATAGGATAGGAGAGATATTTTTAATAACTGTATAGATGTTTCATGAGGAGAGATACATGTAGTTAAAAGAGTTTATTTTATTTATGTTTCAATTTCATGAAATTAGATTGTACAATTATAATTACAATTATATACTTACTCCAAATGTGAAAATTGAAATTGGGTCATCCAGTTTCACCCAATTTCAATTCAATGTTCAATTTCAGGTGCAAACGATCATGAATTTACTAGATTAATAAAATGCATAAGTAAAACCAATTAATAGAGCGTGGATGAAAATGACAATTCAGACTAGACTGAGAAGATACTGTGGTTGAGATATAAAGACTTAGGCATGCTTACCGGAGACCACTTTGGCAGACGGCTCAGCTCAGCATATTCATGAAAGAGGACATTTTTTTGGCATGTGCTCATGTATTCATCCATAAGATGTTTTCCTCTTGTTTTTTCTAAACCAGCTTTTTTGCAGTTATTAAATTTTAATTAATTTAATTCAGCTTGGGTTCATTAATTATGAAAATAAAAAATTCAAGTGTTATTTTTTCATTTAAAATAGGATAAATTATACTCATCTCCTCTGAGATTTATGGAAATGCAACTCACACCCCATTTATTTATCCACCATATTCACACCTCCTCTGCTAGTCAAATTTTAAGTATCTATATTACAATTTCACCTATTCATAGAACATTAATAAACTTAACAGAATGATATTTTTATTATATTAACTATTTTTTAATTAATAAAATTATAAAAAAATACTTGTACCCCGTCCGATGGATCATGTTCGAAAAATGGCTTATTAACGAATGTGTTAAGAGAGGTTATTAAAGAATTAAAATAAAAAATCACTAAAAAAAATGAGTATTTTCAATAATTCTTGATAATTAAAGTATTAATAAAAGTATTATCAAGAAAAGTAATTTTTACATAAAGTGACCGTTAAAAATATTTTAAATATTTTAGTACATATTAAAAATACTTTTTTTAGATATTTTCAACAAATACTAATTGTCAATAAAAATTTATAAGTATTTTTAATAATTATTTTATGTTAAAATTACTTTTCTTGATAACATTTTTATTGGCACTTTAATTATAGAACGTTGAAAATGTTCATTTTCTTATAATAAATTTTAAAGCTTTAAATTTATTTAATGTGGTAAAAACTTGAATATTTTATTTTTAACAAAAGTTTATTTTCTTAGCTTTTTGAATAATTATTTTCAAGGCACTCGTTAACAAAATCCAGTTTAACATTGTCCTTGCTGCCCCATGGTGAAACATTTCATTGTGAAGATACTGTTTGCATGGAGGAGTGGGCAAATTGGCTGCTGTAGCAATTATTTCTCATAGGAAAAAGGCATGAACATGGACACTAGATCTTTGACTTGGTTCTTTTGATGCAATTACACAAAGCTTTGGAGCGACTTTAGTGCAGCAATCATAGAGCTATGCAATGATTCTATGATTCTATCTATCTGATTTTTCTACTACTAATAAGAGAGGTAGTAGAAATAAAGGAGTGAATAGAAACGTCATCAAGAATGAGGTTTCAATCACATGCTATGTGGCCTTTGCTGGCCTGGAATTGTTGGCTTTGGCCCACCGACGAATCAGTGCTCCTACGGTAGCTTGCAGGCTCCTCAGTCCCAAGATTTGGTATCATTAATAAATTAAACGATCTTCCATGTGCTGCTCTAAAGTTGTATGTTAGCCCCAACTAATTGGCAAATTTTATAAGAGGAGATTGCAGTGAAGTGTACGCACCTAACCTATCATTAATACCGAAAGTTGACCCATTATATGTGTAGGTCAAGGAAGGATCACTTGCTCATTAAGGGTAAACCATCAATTAGAAAGCTAAAAAAAAATCTAAGATGAACTATGTCCAACCAAGATGGGTGAGAATCTAACCATTATATTCAATCATAATGATGTATGTTAAGAGGCTCTCCACCATGAAAAACAATTGGTAAAACATGAAGGTTAGGTTATGTTTGGATGGATCATAAGAGAGAGAATGACAAGGAAAGGAATGATTTATTTTGTTTAAATTGTATTCGAGTAATTTAAAGTCTCATTTTTTGTCTTGCTCTTTGAGAGAGTCAAGAAAGGATTTTTTTCCCACTCTTATCCATTAAACTCATCAAACATCTAAACATAAAAATGGTATGTTTTAGCAAAAAAAAAAAATGTATTGCTACAAGCATGTTTCGATTTTTTTTTTCCCCTTCAGAAATGATTCTAGATTCAGTTGGCATGCATGTGTGTAAGTTATGAGTGATTTGACAGAAACTAAGAGTGGTTAGAAAATAAAAGATCTCCCTATCATATGTTGACACATAATTGTATAAACTAATTTCTACCATATTTTTTGATAGAAGATTTTCCAAAAATAAAATGATGGTATCAGATCACTTGAGAGGGGGATTTAAATCAAGTGATCTTTTAAAATTTTCTACACACTTAACAAACGATTAGAAGATTCACCTAGTTATCTCCTGGATATTCAGGAGATATTCGTGTAATAGTGAGTGATTTTGAATAAGCTTTAGATACAGGATTTGTATGTTGTATCTTCTTTACTGTAATATATCAATAATTTAAAGATGAAAGTATTTCCACTGGAATAATTAGAAACTTATTCAAATAAAGTAAAGATTAAGGATAGAGTTAAAGAGAGTGCACCAATAACTTTTATACTGGTTCAATTTCAATGTGAAATTTACTCCAGTCCTCACCAATGTTGATGAGAGTTATACTAATTTTCAAGTTCAAAGACAAATACCAAACTTACAGAACAAAGTTGGTGACAAACCAACTAGAATCTCACAAATACAATCCTAATATTCCAACAAGGACCAAGACTAATTTTCAAATAGACAAGCTCTAACTCTCTCAAGAAATATTGTTCACAAGATATCACTTAAAATACTAAACTCAGAAATATTGCTTTTCTTGATAAGTCTTGGTAGTTTGAAGATGGTCCTTTTCAGACATATATAAGCACCACCTAACCGTGCAGCCATGAGAGAGAGGGATCAAGAAAACTGAGAAATGCTTGCTGTAGTGTAACGTTGGTGGAATAGGAAGAGCGAATATGGAAGCATAGGAGGATGAGCATTTCCATATTGGATGATAGACCATAAAGTTCTTTCTCTTTTATGTAGAAATGTTTTAGCAAAGGGATTGTCAAGTTAGAGAAAGTATTTGACCATTTGAAAAGAGACCTTCTGCTATGCTTTGTTGCTATCCTTTTCCTGTAGACTGACATATAACAGGGAATAGGCTTAACTAGTGTCCCTACTTGCTCCTATGAGCTTTTATCTTGTTGATCACTCTTCCTTTCTACTTTATTGTACTTAGATAGACTACTCTTGCTTCAATCATCCCACAAGCTTCTTGAAAAGAACCTTTTACTTGTACAATATTGTTCACTTTCAGTTTTGGTCAAGCTTCTTATCTGTCACCTTGATTTATGTGAAGTTCATAACATTTGAAACTAGACCAAGGATATCTCTGTGAAGTTAGGAGATATTTGCTATCTAATATAATTCTAAATATTTAGCAAATATGTTAGAAGGATTTATAATTATGTTTGTCATCATTTAAAGGTTCTCAAGCCAACATAAAAAATGATATAATATATTTCACTCTATCATTTCCCTTTCTACCTGTCATGAAACCACTTATCCAAAAAGCTTAAACTACGCTTTTTTTGAACTTGAAGCGTGAACAATACATAGTCTCACTTTACCTTGTATTGAAATTTAATTATTTCTTTAGAAGTGGAAGCAACAAGGATCAAACTCTAAACCACTTGGTCATAAAGACTTTATATCAGATTATGAAACCACTGTCTCAAAAATTTAAACTGTTGAGTTATGACACATTAATGATTTTATAACTCATTTTCTCACTCATTGCCCAAAAACAATAAAGAGAGAACATTGATTGAATGGTATATGATATACTATAATTTTTTTTAAATGTGTGTTAAAAAGTGAGATAAAAAATGAGTATATATATATATATATATCAATATTCTTAAAACTTAGTAGACAAGGTATATTGGTCACCACTCATCAGTTTTATTTGTATCAGCCCAAGACGACCGACAAAGTGGTTGGCATGCCCTGCTGCCTGCAATCCTCCTCATACTGTGTCCATCATCCAAAGGTTCATGTGGTCCCCTTACTGTGCTACGTCCTCCTTATCCACTTTTCGATGGGTTCCTTTCCTCTATACATCATGCTGCACCATTGCAAATTTTGAAAAGCAGCCTCAGGCAGCTGGATATTGCACCATGTACCCTTTTCCTACCCTAAATTATATTTGAGTAAAATGAAATCATGCAAACAAGAAACGTGACCAAACTTTCTTTTTGGGCTTTTCAACTTCTGCTAAATAATCTGAGTTCTGTAGAACTATTGTAAAATGTACATAATGTATTAAATTCAAAATTGTTTTTGGTTTTGTCGATGTTGTGTATTTCAAGAGGAAAATTTGGCAAATGAACTTGAACATCCATGAGAAGTATGCAAATATACGTCTCATGTAAGTTGTACACTTCTATTATATAGTTTAGTGCACAGGTCAAGGTTTGACCTACTAGTTATATATGGACAAGACATGAAATGACTCAGATTGCATACTCCTCCTAGAGTTTATTGTCAGTATTATTATTATTGTTATATTGTTAAGATTAGAGTTCTATGTTATCATTGTGCAGTTCTATTATGAAGTTTTGGAATTGATCGTCCTATAGAGATCAAATCAACAATCAGAAACCAACATCACCCAGAGACTGGGATCAGATTCCCCAAATTCAAGGAGCAAATTATAACACATCAAGAAGGAGATTGCATCATGACACTAGGGTTCAAGCAACCCCAAATAAGAAGAAGGAAGAAATACAAAAGGAAACACAACAAGGACGTTGGGTGTTTTCCAATTGGGTCAAACAATCGATCCACAAACAAGAGGAGGGATTACTATGTAGAAAATTATATTGTTACTATCTTGGGACTAATTCAATTTGATAAAAAAAATTTGTGTTGCCAATAAATCACTCAAACCAATTTTTTGCTGGCCCAATTCTACAATGGGATCCTGGTTGGTATTATTTGTACTCATTAAAGTTTTGTATAGGAAATAATAGATTGTAATTAGAGATAAATTGTTTTTATTTCTCAACCTTGAGGGCAAGGTTGTTTTGAAGGGGAGGGCAATGTTACATCCCAAAGTAGTCAGTTAGTTTGTTAGAAATATTATTAGCAATTAGTTAGGTTGTTAGAGATATTAGTGGGATTGTGAGTTAGTTACTTAGGCTATAAATAATAGGATTGACTCATTGTAAATGATATTGAGAATAATAAAATTAGTGAATTCTATGGAATTCTTGGAGTTTGGCAACTAGACTCGAATATAGTTCTAACACTTCTTTACCTTATCATCGTTCTCTCTCCTTCATCCAACTCTCTCTCTCTCTCTCATCACACTCTCTCCTCTGTCATCACATCTATACAATCGCAATGCCATCCCATCTATACAATGGCAATGCCATCCCCTGCTCTCTTCATCCTCTCCTCTACACTTCCCTCAAAAGCATGCTTCTTCCCCAACCTCAACTCCCACTTTGCCTCCTTGCTACAATCACTAGTGGGTTGTGGAAGTTGTTGATGTTGTTCATAGTGATGGGTATTTTCTGGGGTGTTTATTGAAGTTGAAGATTGCACATAAATGATTGAAGCAATGAACACATGCAATCAACCAATAAGCTAAAGATTGTCATAGAAACATGTTCTTTGCTTGAAATGATTCTTATGTTGCTGGTCCATGAAAAGCTTCCGTTTTTGTGAGTGGTGAGTTTTTTATCCAGTGAACGTTGGGCATAGTAACAGAGAAGGGACAAGGTGGGGGAGGTAGGGTGCAGGCTTGGGAGCAGCGTAGGTTGGCAGAGGTACAATGAAAGAAGAAAGTGGTGGTTCATGTTCTATTTTGCCGTTGGTCGACGCTAACTATGAGAGGGAGGGTGGTGGCCGGTGGTGAATGGTGGGCAATCGGTGGTGTGTGGACACGGTGGCAAAAATAGAAAAATCATAAAAGTGAGGGATAAAATGGGTAGATAATCAAAATATAAATATCTATTATTATAAATTGTTTTTCTAATAAAATAAAACAAATAAAATTGAACCGTTGATTAACTTTTTAGTGGCCAAGAATTAAAGAAAATCAGGGTCAACCAACAAAAAAAAAAAAAAGACCATCAAGGTCCATAACCTGAGCCTCCCCATGTTAGAACGCTCCCCCTGTTTTGGCTTTCACACGCATACTTAACTTCTGTTCAGTTAAGTACCGTGTAGTGTACTTTTATATATATATATATATATATATATATACATATTTCTGTGTGTGTATATATATATTTTTTCCTTTTCTTATGAAATTTCGGAGTTTACTCTGTGAATGTCAGTGTTCTTTTTCCAATTAATAACATAGATCGGTATTTTTGTTTTTCACTGTGTTCATGTGCCTTCATCATTAATCCCGCAAATTGCACCATCTCAACCAATCTGAATAGGCAAATTGCCATGATTGCTTCATGGGATGAGATACTATTGGATGCTTTGTTAAGTGAGAGTTGTCAAGACTCGAGTGAAAACTGGAAGCATATTACTAGTTGGTTGTCATATCCATGATGTTGCATATGGAAGCATCACGTGCTACAATTCCAAATGATCCCTTTAAAAAAGAAATAAAAATAAAATAAAAGTAAGGAAAATGGAATTCTTGAGCTTAGTAAAATGAGATTGTTATTCTTCAAACTCAAATAGACTATAAGTCACTGTGAACGTGACATGTAATTTATTAACCTATGTGGCACCCACCAATCCTAACCATTACCTATTTGTTAAAACACAATTTTTGCAACCCTTCCCTAAAACATTCTAAAATTTCACAAATATCCTATTAAATCCAAACAAAACCCTAGTTCCTTCTTCCTTTGTGGTTTATACATCAAAATCACATTCCCTCTCTTGAGCCCTCTTTTCAATATAATTTACTCTAACAATATTCTTAATTCTGTGTTGCAGGAGTAGGTGGACAACAAGCAACAATAACAACCACAAAAGCTGTAAATATGGACAAATCAATCCCTTACCCCTTTATTCTTTCATTTCTTACACGTGAGATTGAATCATGCTAATATTTGTTATCTTTTATTGCAAACTTAAAAAGAGAGCTCAATGAGAAGCGAATATGACTTTGTAAGAATAAATGTATAAACCGCAAGGGAAGAAGAAAGTTTTGTTTGGATTTAATGGGTATTTGTGAAATTTTAGAATGTTTTGGGAGGGGTTTGTAAAAATTAAAGGTGTGTTTTAACAAATAAGTGATGATTAGGATTGGTGGATGCCACATAGGTTAATAAATTATATGTCACGTGTTGGGTGACACGAAAATGTTCTATTTTTATAATTGTGAACCTCAACATTAATTTTTTTGTTAGGACTAATTTGTCCATTTAGAAAAAAATAAAAATATCATGAGATTAAGTATTGAACTTAAATCCAGTTACTAATTAATTAAACAAATTAAGTAAGCCCTTTGACCGCAGGGAAGCTGATCTCGGTGGTCCTTAAAGGAGAAATGAAATTCTTCTAACTTAATTTGAAAATCAATATGAAATCTCTTAAATTATGATTTAAATCACGAGGTGAGGATACAACACGTGCAAGAGTGTTAGTGAACCTTGGTATTTTCAAGTTTAAACTAGTCCCTCCATTCCAATTTGATGGAAGTTTAAGGTAATGGCTCAAGGATTAATAAAACAATTAATTGATATAGAATTTTTTTTTCTAAAAACAAGTCAAAATGACTATATTAATCTTTTATATACTTCTCCACTAACGTTATTTACTCTACAATTAGTCACTCACATCACGTATTCCAAAATTACAACTAACCACTCACCACACTTTATCTTTAGTGCATGTAGATAACCCTGACCCTTCACTTTTGCAAGTCAATATTGACACTATGATTAATGTAGAGAGAGGAACTGAGGTGGCACATGATTGGTTACTAAAAGAGGTAGTATTAATGAGTGAAAGAGAGTAAAGAAATCAGGACAAAACTGGAATAAAAAAAAATTGTCTTGGTATTGGAATGCTAGAACATCAGTCAATATGTAATAAGATGAATTTTCTAAAATGATTATCAAACCGAAATGGAGGGAGTATATTCTTAGGTAGTGATAGTCAATGAGTTGTGTTATTTATATTCATTGTATGTGAACATTATGTCGACACACACTCCATCCACCATTGGATGAGTGTGGACCCCACCCATTCAACTATGGTCTCTCATTCAATAATGGATAAAGTGTGAATCGATAGGTATCCAAACATAATAAGTACAAATAATATTTTTCATAGTTAATAGATGTTAAGCCTTTCCTTGGCTGCTAGACTTGCCACCCTAACTCCATTTTTTTTTTAAATAAAAGGGGCAAACTTCCTTAATCTGAAAAACCAAAAGGAGATGAGAAAGTGCCTTAATCTTTGGCCGTTTGATTATCCTAATTGTTGAGATAAGCACTTTCTTCACCATTAACAGAAATTCTTCTAAGAAAATTAAAAGAGCTTGGGTGATTGCTCGTCTCCTCAACTAGTATTGTAAAGGATTTGAATGATCTAAAATATAGGTTTGGATTTACTAAACTTATGTTTAATGGGTATCCACTTCATATATTGAAAACATTAGAATCATTTTTGTGGCCAATCAAACCATTGGATGTTTTTGAGGGTTCAATTAGACCAGACCATAGGCCTAGTTAAGATTTGCATGCATGATTCATCCAGGACTTATTAGAAAAGGTATTAAAAAGAATAATGTTATGAAAATAATAAAATTACACAATAAATACATATTACACATCTTATCATCATTAGATATAATGATGGAGTGGGATAAGTCAAGACCATTCATCACATCTAATGGTAATAAGATGTGTAATATACATTTATTGTGCAATTTTATTGTTCCCATAACACTACTCTACTAAAAATTAGAAGCACTCGGGTTTTAATGACACAATTTACTTCGAACAAAAAATAAGAGACACAATCTACAAGCATGGTGATTCTTTAAATAAAGTTATTTAGCCACAAAGAGGAGGAGCAAATAAGATAAAACATCAAGCATATTTACATTCCCGCAACAGTACTGAAAGAAATTGTGCCACGGATGCCTAAAAAATTGTAGAAAAATCATAATTGCCAATCCAGACAGCTTTGACTGCAGAGATGTTTTCTTTCCCTTTCTGATTGACCCTTTGTTAGGGGTTTCTTAGTGGGGAAGAAGGGTATAACCAAATTCTTCCATGAAAACAAGCACTTATGTTAAGAAAAAATTGAGAGAATAAAGCAAGAGAAAGGAGAAGTGAACACTAAACTGCAAAAACATGCCTACAATACCACCAGAAGGGAACAGAGGCAGAGACACTGTACAACGTACTTGGATCCCATAAAGTTTACCAGAAACAGCTAGTGCGCTCCTAACCCAGGTGATTGACTTGTTCACATCTCTTAGAAGAACATCAAGATTAATAGAACCCCGCAATGTTGAGCCCAGTATGAAGATTTCCACATTGGAATCACTTAATGTTGAGCAGATCATTTGTCCCCAGATAGGCAATCTGAAAAATATTATTGCGACAGCACACACAGATGTCAATGTTCTAGTAAAGGCGTCCACGACACTTGGAAGATCCACAAAGACAAGGAGATCCTTCTCCAGGCACAAGCTTATAATGATAGTCATATGTCAGCTCTTCACCCAAAGCAATCTGTCAACATGAAACAAAGTGATTTATAATCCATGAAGTACAACAAAGCTACCAAAAACAGTCTGTCCACAGTTCAATATAACATGCAGCAATTTTTATTCTTCTCAAACGAGAGAAAAATGGGAGAGTAGAGTGATGGTCATTATCCAGTCCAACATGTTTGGCTTACCTCCTCCCATACCAATCCAATATATCACATACAAAATAAAGAAACATGTTTTCATGCTGCAATTGCCCAACATCATAGATGTTGGATCATTCTCAAGGAAAAGGTGAGTACTTACATCTCGACTCGCATAAAGACCAATATGTGCACGCTCGCAATCCATGCTCTCGACAAGAACTTGGTGATTCACAAGATTGGGGAGCAGCTACAATAACAACAAATTGTAAGAACAAACCAACAGGTATTTAGGAGGAAAAGAAATATAATATAATAAACAGTTGCAAGGGACAGAAGTTCACGCCTTCCAATGATTCATAAAAATCACTCTCGCCTGAAAGAAATAACAGTAAATTCTTCTCACATGACCACATTTTATAATTGACTAGCAAAAAAAGGAACAAATATCACGTTCTTACTTTTCTTAATCAACAGCAGCACGAGTGCCTCCACAATAAATATGTTTTAGTAAGGAACAAATATACACTCATCATGATAACAATGTCCAGCAGATTTCAAATATTGGAATAGAATAGAATGGCAAAACAATAGCAGGGGGCAGTGTGAGATCAAGGATGATGGATAAGGCCAAAAGGCAATAATTCCTTGAAAGGAAATCATAAAATTTCATATCAAACTGGCATCCATTGTTTGACTAAACCAGGTAGCATAACTTGAAAAAAAAAATTAAAAAACCTTTTCCCAAGAAAATGATGTCTAAAAGTATTTTAAGGAGCTACATGCTCACCTATGATTGATGAACCTTGAGACATTTCCATATTTAGTAGCATCAATTACATATTGGGGCTGTTCTTCAATCAATCTGCTCATGTCATTAACATGAGCACCAATGTCATAGAAATAACTGCAATTCTCTGCACCATATCTGGAATTGATATACACCAAGTCAGTACAGAAGGGGCAAAAACATGAACTAATTGAAAAGGAGTTACATCTTCAATAAATGTAAACCTCATGCGCCTGTTGTGTGCCTCCTGAAAATCTAAAACCTCTCCAACGTACTCACACACAAATGTGCCACGTAGAATAGCTTCACCAGCCCTTAACCCCCATCCCTACAAATGACATAACAAAAGTCAAATAGTCAATGTGAGCTTATGAAGAATTTAAACCAATCAAAAGAAGTTACCTTTTTCTCGGTTTCGAAGACTTCCAATTTGACTCGTACTCCATTCTGCAATATTCTGTTTGGACAGGATTTATTGCATCTGCACATATGGTTACACTCGTAGACAAGGTAACCCTCCTGAATTTTTGAAGGACAATCCCCATAATAGACAAATCCAAATTCGTAAATAAATGATAAAGAAATAGAGAATAAATAAAAGGTGAATATCTGCTGTAGATGCCACCAAATTATCAAGGGAGCTAAAGGCAAAGTCATGCAATTTTGAAAATACTCTATGAGTTCTCAAAAATTTAGAGAATATCGTACATGATGATATTGACAACAGCTAAATCAGACCATTCAAAGCAGCTATACTCCTAACAAAAACATATTTCGCAAATTGCAATGATAAAAAGAGAGAAATAAATTTAGAAATATATAAATCCAGTGAGAAGTATTCAGGAAAAGATAATATATTCAGGGTTTACACAATTATTGGACATACCATCACCAGGTAAAGCCACATCCAGAAATTAATTCTTAGCTCAGATTTTGCATACAATTGGCAGTTTACAATTGAAGAAAGTACTTTACCTCCAATATTATTCGACCATTCTCATCATATGGGAACCTGCCACGCATTGGTTTCCCAAATATGTCTTTTGCATCATCATAGTCATTACCAAACAGGTATACATGGTCACATGTTTCAGGACAGCAGGAAGAATATGAGCAGGCACATCCCAATTGCAGACTCTGCAACTGAAGCAAATAGGTTAAAGAATATCAAATACCAATTAAATGCTGTATTTACAATTATAGCTTCAATTTCATCCCAAAATAAAAAACCCCTAAAAGTGCAACCCTTGTGTGTGCCTACGCAAGTAACTTTCTACATACTTTTACAGTGAAATACCTCTGAATCAAGACTAAGGGATTGACCAAGCATTGGCTTTGTAACATAGGTAAAGCTCTTCCAAGGCATACAAGAGTTTTTATCTTGTTCAATGGACCCATGCTTATTAAGAGATTGTAGAAGTTCTTGATCTACTACACAAATCACAGGAACTGATTCCTTCCCAAAGCTTATATCATCACACAAGATTGTAGCCTTTTGCAATGACCCTGATTTTAAACCATGTGAATTGATGATGCAGTGAAACTCATCCAGTTCCCACTCGTCACTTGCATGATCTGATAAACTTACAGATTTGGGCCTTACAAAACTGTTTGCAAGAGATGATAAGGGAGAGAGCAAGGCTTGATCCTTCAATGACTTGCAACCTCTAGGACAAATAAACCCCTCCTGGTGCCAATTCACTACAATGTTATGCTCACTGCAAAGTTTTGCTGCCTTCAAATAGATTTTTTCAGGCAGAGTTCCATATTTCTCCACCAGCAAGGCTACAAGACTAACTTTGCAGCAAGCAGTGCGAGCAATTGATAAAATATCAAGATTGTTGGGCCTAGGTTTAGTCTTCTGAATCTCAGAAAACAAAATCTTTGCAACAGCTGAGCATTGATGTTCTGCCAATCTACTGATCTTTGTTGTTTCAGTTACGTGAGGTTGTAAGGTTGTTTCCCCCATACCAAGCGAATTTGTTGCCTGAATGCATCTCTTTAAACTAACACTAGCCCTATTTCTGATCCTATATGATGTTGCTGCCAAACCCTTTTTAAACCTAGGACGGCTAAGTCTGCCAGATTTTAACCTATATGCATAATAGCGAACTCCCTTCTTTGCGGGGCGGTTGCTAACTAGGTTGGGCCCCATATGAGCAGCTTGGTGATGTCGACCTAGATCAGGTAGTAAATCAAATTTCAAACCACAAAACCTGCAAGTGAACTTCCGCAAACCACTTGGATTCTCAGAAATATTCTCCAAAGGAGCTGGATTTTCCTGGTCATGTTTAACTGGAGAGTCTTCACCAGCACCAGTAGGCAGTGTTTGCTGATCTGGAGCTTTTGGTGGCTTAAAATCAGCAGGATGAACTGATAAAACATGCTGCCATAATTGCTCAGTATTTCCAAAATGACTCCCGCAAGGAATGCATTGTAGAAGCATGCACTGCTCAACAAATGGGACATGGTGTCTCTCTTGAACATGGGTTTCCAACAGTTTCTTGTTAGTGAAAGAATCCAGACAAATGGCACATGCATAACCTCTGAACAGCCACTGCGCTTCCTTTTTATGACTGTCCATCCAATGGTTACCAAGTGCTTGGTCATCACTAAATTCTGCAGAGCATATCTTACACTTAATGGCATTTTCATTATCAATGCTATTATTAGTTGTGGATGGCAAAAGTAGTGGTTCTTCCATGACAGAAGACAAATCCATATCATCATTGAATCCCCAAATCAATTTGATTCTCGCTTTTTCACTATGAACCAACTTTGTAAAGAATTCTCCTACACTAGTATCTTTAGAGGCTTCAGTCAAAGCCCACTGAAATTGGACATCCTTAGGAACTGGGTTTCTTAGTGATAAAATGCTTTTGAATAGCCTGTAAAAAAGCTCACATGCTTTATGCAGGTGCACCTTTTGTTCCCATGAGCTGCAGTCCCTCAAAAGTTCTGTGAACACTTCTTTTGATACTATTCTACTCTTCCCGTTTCTTGCACGTTTAAGCCAGCTTGGAAGGTGATTTTCACAGTACAAGCAGTATCGCTTAGGAGCTTCTGTACAAGGATGATTGTTATCAAAGGGAGGAGAACCTATACAGTGCATGGTCTTCATTGCATCATAATTATTTTCAGAATGTGTGGGATTCTCATTGAAATTGTTTTTTCCATGCAAGGAATCACCACCAATGGATGACACTGGATCCACTTGCAGTGGGCTCTCAAAATCTACCAACACCATGTCTCTGCAGAACATGTCCTCTGAACCAGTATAATCATCTTCATGTTTCCTCTTTACTGTATTCTGGGAAAAATCTGAGATCTGGTCTGTTTCAGCATGGGGCCGGTGTTTCTTACAGAATGAAAAACCAAGTAGGGCCCGATGCTTACATCTAGTACCAAGAACAGTTGTACCTTCACACATAGGAGTATCAACTGGAACGGGCTTTTCAGCTTTTGCTGAGCTGCCCAGAAAACGGGAGGACAAATGCACACAACAGTAGACATCACCATCATTTGCCCATCTCACACACTGTCTTCCTTTAGCTTCAATATAAGCTATACATTGTCGGTTCTTACTGCCAGGTTCTACTGATTTTGGAACTGCCATTTCATTCGTAGGTGTTGATTCCATTCCTTTGGTATGCAAGAAATCGGAATCGGCAACCTCAACTACAATTTCATTCCATTTGTTGGCCAAATTACTAGGTGAATCATTCACAGTAGATACCTCCCTAACATCTTCATGTTTGCCTGTCTCATCTGCTAATGAGCTCAATGTATCCTGACTCTTAAAGAATCCAGGGTCAATCTCGAGAGTGATAGAATGATCTGAACCCCTGCTTTCCACTTGTGAAGCATGTGTATCTGCACGACGAACTTCAAGTTTGGGCCTTTTCTACAAACCTGAAGGTTTGCTGAGTATAAACCATCAGAAGTCTGCAGCTGTGTGTCATTGCGGCTAGACAAGGAAGGTGATGTCGAAAACCATTTCATTACATCATGCTTCCAGGTTTTCCATTCAGAACCTAATATTGGTTGTGCCGGTGCACTCCAGAGAGTGTTGACATGATTCCACAAAATAGAATCAAACAATTCCTGAATAAGAGGATAAGGAATAGAATCAACCAAACATATTGAGCAAAAAGTTTGTGATCATTGTTTAAAACAAGGCATGGGGATCATAGTTGCATGTGTTTGATATTTGACATATGATTTCAATCTAAGCACCTTAACAGAAGTACCACATTACTCATGTCCTCTATCATTACAAAGTAATAAAAGTAAATGAGTCGGCATCACTTAAGTACAGTATTTCAAGAAAATGTCCCTAAACTATTATCCCCAGATGGCAGAAGATCATCCCGGTCACCTTAACGAGGAAACTGAGCATACAGATTTTATTTCTCACTGAAACAAACCAAATAAACTGTGTAGCCCCTTTTCATAAAAAAGGAATCATGATGGGCCTTTATTCTTTCTAAAGCACTGATAATGATAGGGATCGGGGGCATGATAGGAAAGGAAAAAGGTAAAAACCTTGCAGACTGCCAGCTAGAAACTCGTAGCTGCCAAGAAATTTCTCCAAAAAGAAATATAGCCTAAAAGAACTAAAAACCAAATCACTGAGATCACAGTGGTTAAAAGCACACTTCAAGAAGTTAAAGTGAATTCTTTTATACGTTGAACACCTTAAAATGCTTTGGCCGTCATGTCAAAATCTTAATCTGATAAAAGTGAAATGCTTTATAATTCAAATGGGTAAAAATATACTAGTTGCAATAATGATCACACAACACGAATACAAATTCCTCCTTTTTCTGCATACATGAATTATTAGCCAAACCAAAATTACAAGGTACCTCCTTCAGCAGCTCTACTGATTCAGCACTATTTGCACTCTGACATTGTTCAACCCAAGAATGAGAAGAATGCTGTAACCAATCAGCATTTATGTAGTGCTGTAGAATGCTCTGAAAGGAAAAAGGCAGGACAATAATTAAGTCACCAAGGAAGAAACTTATACAGAAAAATTCATGGAGACCAATTGTATTTATATAAAGAAAGATAATAATAGCAGGATTTAAGAATTTTTATAGCCATAATATAGCTCAACTAACATAAATTCCACAGGCTATGCAATGCATGTACAAAGGTGTAAGGATTCAACTTTACATCAACAATTAACAACTTAACATACATGTCGGTAATTCAGCCATCAATCAAATCTAAAAATCACTAAATCAATGAATTAGAAGCACAGGTAATATGTGCTCAGCCAAGTAGTTGGCATAAAATGTAAAAGGAACAAAGAATAAAATGCTTTGGTAAAGAGATAAAAGCCAAGCTCTTCCTCTCCTATCAGCAGGTTGCACGCCATAACAAGAACCACCATTAAACACAGAAAAATAATCAAAATCGTGCACAAACAAGCTTAGAAACAGTATATTTTGAAATTAAAAGGATACAATCCACAAAACCATGTAACATTAAGAAATGTCAGGGCCAACAACAAATACAACATTAAATAATTAGATATTAAACCAAAATTCCAAATGCCAAAAGAAGGGCGAAGAAATGACTCAAGGCGTGTTATTGCTTCATTCATTTTCCAACATTTCTACAAACCCAGCCGGTAAAACAACCTTCAATGCATCCAGGCCCTATCAATTAATGCTTCCATTTCAACATAAATACTACAGAACTACAACATTATAGAGTAGTTTTCACCTTTACTTGGCTTAAAAATATATAATAATGGAAAAACTCATGGTAAATTAATCACTAGCATTAAATCATTTGGTTATGTTAGTTGTTAAACTACATCAAGGAATATGAACAGTTATATTCACTGCAATGCAATAATTAAATAATTATTGAGTGCAATAAAAGTTAAAGACCTAAAAATTATATGCTTTCTACTCCATTAACTATCATCAGAAATTGGAATTTACATTGTGCAGCTTTAGAAGCATTCTTCCAAAATCAGAATAACCACAACAATGAGAAGCATCCATAGCGAATTCCTTCCAGACCTTCACATCACGGGCAGTTTCTGTCAATGCCTACATGTATTGTAGAAATCTCCAATTATATTTTGTTTCTTGACAAAAATCTCCAACTAAAAAATGAATAAGAAAATTGAGACTACAAGAAAAAGGATGGAGAAAAATAACTAGGATCACCATCACGCACATTAGGATGAAACTGATCAACGATGTTCAGCATGCCAACAGCTAGCTTTTGCATTATAAACCGCCGTGCAACAGTCAAGTCTTTCACCATTTTCAGTCCTACCTGATGAGTTTTATACGCAATAGGATGGGGAAACTCATTGATGGGTCGAACAAGCAGCATATCAGCCCAAGAATAATTCCTTGTGTGTGGAAAAAATATGACAAAATATTTCTTCCGGCCATGAGTCGGTTTTGCTTTCAAAGTCGATAACGGCCAATCAGCCCTTGCACATCTGATGCCAGCCTGCCACTTCCCTCTCCACTAAGAAAGACAGAGAAGTCATGAAGAATACAAATTAGCAAAGCTTGCATACTGATTTTTTTTTTTTAAATCAGAAAGAAAACTGTTTAAGTTGCTCAATGAAGTATGCAACAGCAGGTTTCTCACATAAACAAATAAAATTTAACAACTCATAGACAATTTATCATGACAAGGCATTCCAGATCAATTAGAGAAGTAAAATCAAAGTTTTTGAATGAATAAACTCAAAAACTTTTAAAGTAAGAGTAGTGATACGAGCAATCAATACTTTTTTGCATGGAGAATAGAAAACAATCATTAGGAGAGAGAAAAAAATACTCAACAGAAGTACACAACTAAATATGGTTACCTTGACCCACAATGCCACAGATCCATCCCCCTCTAGCCACTTTGGTTCAGAAAATGACAAGTCTCCTTCCCTATTGTTTGGTGATTCGCTTTCAATAGTATCCACAACAGAGAGAGAGTTTTCAGAGGTTAAGCAAGGTTCATTCATCGCGTCTTCTTCAAAATCATGGAAACCACAGTATTCCTTCTGGTCTTCCACTTGACAGTCACAACCTGAATCTCCAATGCATTGGAATTCCAAATTAGTTGACAAATCGCAAACAGTCCGTTTCTCTTCACCTTGCCTTTCTATCAGAGACCCTTCCATTTTGTGCGATGATTCATTCGATTGACCATCAGCCAATTTAACTTGTTCACCATTTTCAGTGCAATTAGGTTCTCGCTGGTATAAAAAAGTTGTTCCTGGACTCTGCTGAGGGCAATCAGATTCCCCAGTATATTGAACACCAGAACAAGGAAGTACTTCCATGATACTATCCAAAAATAGACAGTATTATATGACACGCATGATATGACTGACTACTCCCTATCTCACCACTCTGCTGATTTCATTGCATGAAAAAGTCAGTTTTCACATAGTAATTTATAAAACGAGGCTGAAAATAAAAGTGAAAAAGAATATATTGAAACTAAATGGCAAAAGTATGTCGAAAATAAAAATACAAAAAATAAAGGTAGCTGAATCCACAAGGCTCCCACCACTGTGGGATCTAGGAAGGTCAGATGTACACAACTTCATGCTATGAACACACAGGCTGTTTGTGCAACTAATAGTGGTCACAAGATAGTAACCTTACCTTTGCATCAATGCTTATCCTCAAACTTAAAAAGTATTGGCAAAAAATTATATAAGATTCAAACAATATGTTATAGAAATTACAAAAGACCATATATGTCCCTAGACATGAAGAAAACCAACTAAAACTTATCTAGATTAGTCCAAAATTCCATGCAAAAAGAAATTTGTAGGTTGGCAAAAATATGAGCAAATGGAATTCTATTTTAGAATTTTGGTGCTTTCCAAAATCTTTTGACGCAATATAAAAATGATAGAACCAGAAACAATAATTACCATATTCATGTTCCCTTCTTAAATTACTGGCTTTCCAAAGCAAGGAATTTTGTTAATACAACCGTTTCAAAGAAGAGGTTGGTTGTTGCCAAGAAAGCAAGTGCATATATATGCATTATTAGTACTGCCAAAATTTGATTTTCCTTCAAAACTAAGCAGTTTATCATGGTCAATATGGTCCCTGATTATACAAAAGTAAAATAAGACACTCAGATTTATGAGTTACTAAAGAGACACCAACAACAAAATCAACCTCTAGGCATATCTGCAACAACAACAACAATCAACAATTGTCCCACTAGATTGAGTCAGCTACATAGATAGGATGACGTTATAGTGTTCTATTGTAAACCATATCTATAGTCCAACTAATAAAATCTAAATCTTTCTTAATGATTTCGCTAATAGTTTTTTTGTATTTTTGGTCTCCCTCCACGTCTAGACATAACTGCCTATAGGTTAAATTAATAATTACAGATCTAATACATTATAAACTATTCAAAGAAACAGGACTATTGCAACAACTTTTGTGTTGACTAAATAAATACTCTGCCATGCATAACACTGTTAATGGTAACAGATTTAAACCTGAAAAAGGAGTATATCCTATCCATAAGTGAAACAATGAAATTTTAGAAACATAATGACGTTTAGCAATGAAATGCAGTAATGAGCTTAGTAAATGCATCTTAGTTTGTTCAAAATTTAATTGAATTGCACGTAATTTCAATTTCTTGTTGGAGCTTCACAACTAGTACTCTAGAAGCAACTAGTGTGCACAATGAAATTATTTGTTCATCCATTACAATATTTGGTCATGGGTTTCTCAACAATAGAATTAACTAGTTCATTAAAAAAGAATGAACAAATTCAATCCGTTAAAATAAGTAAATAAACAGGCCCAACTGCAAGACAGTACAATATAAATTTTATCATCACATACAAAAATGTGAATGAATATAACTATAAAGAGAATCAACAGCTTATATGAATGACATAATGTAGTTATGATTCACTCTTGAGACTCCACTACCCTTACCCTTTCCCCCTCTTTCAGTTTCATTTTTATTTTTTCTCTCTTTTTTTTTCTCAATTGAGGGTTGAGCGCTGAGATATAATTTAAGTGATGATTTTGCTGATGTGGCATGTCTAAGCAGTGCTTCAATTAGTTCAATGTGAAATAGCAGAGCAATCCATATGTCCTTGATTAATGCCCCAACAAGAAATCATCTAGTGAACAAGAGAACTAGTAATTATGGCATCATTTGAAAATATTTTGGTTTCCAACAAGTATCTTGTGATCACCTCTTCTAACTGAGATTCAAACCATGGTTCGCCACATGCCGGAAATGAATCTCTTCCGCTAGACCCAAACCCCCCATCGATATGATTTGATAATTTTTAATCATATTTTCATAATTTCTGGGAAGACAATAATTCATATCTACTTTCATAATGGATTATTATTATGGAATTTCAATCAATACATGCACTGCTAAATATTTAACATGATTCCAATTAATTTAGGTTTAAGTTCAGCTAGCTGATCTTGCAACCAAGGGTGAAGAAATATCTAACATGAGCATTACAAAATTTATCGTTCCGCTTCAAGGGGTGTAAAAAAAGAAAACTTTTAGCCGAAAATGCAATTTCTCTCTCTCTTTTTTTTTTTGTAAAATTCATGTCAAAATATGATACCCAAAGAAACCCAGGCAACGCAAAAGGAAAAAATGGTGATTCTGTATTGCCAATTATGAGAATAGAAAACAGAGAACTAACAATTCCCAATTGCAACATATCGTATCTGTCAACTGTCACACTGTGAATAAATTCAATCCCTTCCACCCCTTTTAAAAAAAAAATTCCTTTGTTTCAATTTTAATTTTTAATAATTCCCCAATTAGGGTTGATCACGGTTCCCAGCAGATGTAAAATCCGTAGCAGCATTAACTTCTTCAGACGCAAAAAGAAAAAAGCTTCAAACTTTGAAGCACAAAACAGCACAGTCACATCCCCAATTTAAAGTCTAGATCTTTTTATCAATCACTTTCAAAAAACCCATAATTGGCAAAGACCCAATAGCAAAATCGACCTAAATCCCAGTATTATTGTGGCTAGTCAGTAACACGATAATAAAAACCCTAAGCAAATCACAGCATTATTGTGGTTTAGCCACCAAACTCGATGGTAAACCCTAAGCAAATCCACAGTGTGTGAAATTGAATGAGGATGAGGAACATGTAACTGCATGTCTCAAAAAAAATGAACAATTAAAATTTAAGTGCTGCAGAATCATATATTAAAAAAAAAAAGGTAAAAACGGGCATCAATTATAACCTCGACACTTAATAGATGTGCTCCTTAAAACGTTGAACGAAAAGGGGATAAGATCTTCACTCCTGCCATTACTAGTACGTCCTTTTTTCTGTAATAACCTATAGAGATTTTTTTTTTAATATATATATGTATATGTGTTTCTAGTTCTATTAAGACATGCATAAGGTGCACAACATACATATCTAAGGGGTGAGCTAGGTCAGACACAATTAAATAAAATTGACCCACCAAAAATGTGACATGAAAATAAAAATACGTTTTGTTAGCCAAAAATTCAGAGAATAAAGAAGTAACAAAAAAACAAAAGGGGTAATGGCAATGTACCTCAAAGAAAGGAGCGGGGGAAGTTTATGCAGTGAGAGGGGTACTTTACACTTGCAGGGTCTATTGTGGGGTGGTGGTCGTGGGTGGATGGCTGAAATTGGTTTTTTATGTGGAAAAATGTTGTGTCCCCCCTTTCTCTAAATCGATGCCTCGCACTCACTATGCCTAATGGTTAGTGATAGATAGATATAGATGCGTATATTTGATAGTTACATATACCAATTGCGGCTCTCGGTTTTAGGCATTGAAGGAAAAGAGGGGTGGTCAGGTCCCGTCCCGTGCCCAAATTGAAAGATAAACAATAGTTCCTTCCCTTTTTTTTTTTTTTTTAGTGAGGGGGTTATGGATGAAGGCAAAGCAAAGGGCGATTGATGAGATTTAAGAGGGTGAAGAATAGAAAACAACAATAGAGAGGGGTATGGTGTGAAGGGTACTATTAGTAATAATAACAAAGATGGGGTCCTAGAAATAGTGGCTGGATTACAACTTAGAAGTTGGGCTTTTTTGGGGTTATAAGGCTTTTTCAGCCTTCTCTGCGGCCAAAACTGCCGAATTGCGGTCAGTTCTATTCATACGTGTGTACTAAAAATATTTTATCTCTTTTCCTAAGATCGAAAGGGAATTGTCAATTTTTTCTGATTGACTAGAAATTATTTTGTGAGAAGTGAGAAACTGAGAACAATAAATAAGTGATGAATTTGAAGCGTACAAAATATTTTGAATGGCTAAGGTTAGAGAGAGAGAGAAGGGGGGGGGCGGCGAAAAAGTCACGCCGAAAGAGCTAGAAGACACGTTGTTCGTAACGACGGCAATGGCAAACCCCAAAACGATGTCGTATCATTTTATGGCTTTTCCGTTTTAGGCACGGTCATGGGCTAGTTAATAATTTCATTCATGACGAGACTCGGTTTATTTTTTTTTGTTACAGACTTGGTTTATTTGAGTGATAGATGTTCTTTTCTGTTAATTAATATTCTTCTATTTGAGTTATGGACATGAAAAAAATTAGTATCGAACGAGGCATATTTTCTATAAGACCTCAAATATTCAAACAAGATTATCTCTTATAAAAGGATACATCTGAGAAACAAACAATACCATTCACGACTTGTGACAACCTTTTAAGAGGTATAGTGCACCAAATTAAGAGAACTTTTATTTTTTTCCCTTCCTTCAAGGTGAAAAATATACAGCCCATTTGGCAAGTATTTTTAAAATTTGTTTTTTATTTTTAAAAGTATAAAAAATAAAAACTTGTTTGGACGAATGACTTTTGGAAACATGTTTTAAAAATCAAAAAACAAAACTCTTATTTAAAAAACAGAAAAACAAAAAAAAGTTTAAGATGTTTTTCAAAATTGTTTTGAACTTCCAACTTTGTTTTTCATTTATAACCTGTGTTAGTAACTTTGAGGAAGAAGAAGGAAGGAACAGCCACCACCGCCACCACCTTTGTCTTCAATCCCTTTCTCACTATCCAGCCGCACCACCGTGCAACCACAATCACCGCGACTTCTTCCATTCGCGAACCACCTTAAGCACCTTTCCCCTTCAGATCTACCTTTAGAGCCACCGAGCTCTAAGCCCAACTACCACATTTGCCTTTCATTGCCGCATAGCCACCGCCGCGCAAGTCGCGATAGAACGCTCATCGCGCGCTGAAGCGCGGCGGAGCGCCCACCACCGCACTCAAGCCACGGCAAACTGCTCATGGTTCCCCCTCAGACTCCTTTGCGCTCCTTCCTCCTTTTGCTACCATCGCGCGCCTCCACCACCCATTATCGTCCTTCCCATTGCCATGCGCTGAGCTGTGGCGGACCTCGGACGCGATTCGCGCGCACGACCAGATCCACCCAGCGACCCTCCCTTTCTCTTTCTCTGCTTCTCCCTCCCTCTCACTATTGTGGTTGCTGATCTTTATTGATTTCACTGTTGACACCAAGTTGTAAATTGATCACGTTATTGTTTGTTCATCTTTATTGTGGTTGCTGGTGGTTGTTGATCTTTATTGTGATTGCTAGCGGTTGTTGATTTTTATTGTTATGATCTTTGCCAAATAATTTTTTGTTTTATCCATTTTAAAAATTGTTTTTTACAAAAATTACGCAGACAAGTTTTCTTTTTTTATTTTTAAAAAATGAACATAAACTAATTTTTTAAAACAATTTTAGAAAATAAAAATATACAAACACATCCATAGTTTTTATTCAACCCCTGACTTATATGTGGCCAAGAAGATTGGGAAAAGAAAAATAGTAACGGGACTCAAAATTGCAATATGGGTTCTTTTTATCTAGTAAGCTATTGAAAAACACAGCAAGAGCATGTTTCCACAATTAGAAAAAACAGGTCAACCTCTCATTATTTTATGGACAAATTGTTTATTGTCCGATGGAAGGGATCAATATAATAATTTTATAAATCCAGGAGGTCAATATAATGACTTCGTAAACTCATGAGTCTCTTAAGTAAATTTTACAAATAGAGAACGGATAGATTAAATTTCACCAAATTTCAGGGAGGTGATGTAATTTCCCCTTATTTTATCATACAAATGTAAAATATTTTATATAATTTGATTTTTAATATATTAATAGTATAAAATTTGTTAACCAGGAAAATGACAAATCATATAAAGCAACTATCAACTATTACAATCATCTATCATAATTTGTTATTTTGATAAAGTTCTATTATTTGATGGTATAAAGTCATTTTAGCTTAACAATATATAGAAATTAAACTCTTTAAATAATTATATATTAGTGAGAAATAATATCTTTATGACATACTTATAACATAGGCTAAAATACAAACAATGTGATGGGCCTATAAAAATAAAAAAAAAATGAAATGGGCCACCATCTTATTTATTTTTTACTTATGTAACTTTTGAAATAGTTATAAAAAAAACTATAATATTTTTAAAATAATGTAAATTTTTACTTAAATGACTATATAAAAAAATATTTACGTAAATTGACACATCAGTTGATTGGTGAGAAAAATTGAAAGAAGTGATGCAGTTATTAAAATTATAGTGATGTTTCAAGTTTTAATTGGTTGACGATGTAAAATGGATTTACACTGTCATTGCATACCAATTAATCTTACATTGATATTATGTAAAGTTCAGTTAGTATTTATTTTTGAATAAAAACTTTATGTATCATGATCATTAAATACAATTATCAGTTGATATTGTTTTATGCTTTCATAAAAGCTTCATATTTTGCATCATCAACTAAGGGTGTTCGTGGGTTGGGTTATATTGGGTGGATTTGGGAAGGTTTTCGACATGATCGGCTCATTTAATTAGTGGGTTAGGTAAGTAAATTTTTTCTTTCAACCTGGCCTAACCTAACTTATTCATGAGTGGGTTGGGTTGGGTTGAACTCATGGGTCCAATATATTATAAAAAAAATTTCTATCGATATATATAATCATATATTTATTTTTTAACAAATACGATAACGATATGACAAGTCTTAATGTATATAAATTTAAAAGTGCATACACAAGTTCATGAAAATGTGGTTGTTTTTTCAGAAAAAAGGACACTGATAATTTTATTTCTCATTAGCTCATTTGCATCTTATCTTTTAAAAAAATTATAAAAGACATGTTGCAACAATTTTTAAAAATCATGTGCATTTTTTTTTCCTTTAAGATTGGGTAGGTTGGATTGTGTTAGGTTGTGTGGGTTGAAATTTGCAAACCCACAACCCAATGTAACTCATACTCCTATGTGTTGAATTTTTTCAACCCAATACAACTCGTGAACCTAACCTAACCAATATTTGTTGAGTTGGATTGGGCCAAAACCAATAGATTGGCTTGACCCGATAAACGCCTGTGCCCCTATTGGTGATTAGTCTAAAAGCATTGAAGGGGGCCTTATTGGTAAAGGTGTCAAAATGGGTCAAGCCAAGCCATTTGGACTGGGTCACTTCAGGTTCATTAGTTTTGGGCCAAAAGTGCAGGGCAAGCCAATTCCTAGCCCAATTTGTATCGACAATGGGCTAGCCCATTGGCCATTTTTTCTTCTTATTCATTTTTTTAATTGTATAGTTTATGTAAAAAATCAATAAAAAATATTTTTCATTGTAATGGATTTAAAAATAAACTATTAGTAAGTAGTGCTATTATTCTTGTTTTATTTGTGAGAATAATTAATGAAACTTGATTTTTATTTGATAATTAAATTTAAATAACTTAATTTGATGCAATAGTGAAGTGAATACAAAAATATTTTTTTTTTATCAATATTTGTTATTAGTTTAGACTTTTTAAGTAAAAAAATGGGTTAAAAGGTTGAGCCATCAGGTTGGTTTGAAGGCAGGCTTGCCATTTGGATTGGCAGAGCTGGCCAATTTTTTTCCTCCTATTTTTCTAGCTCACCATATACATTTTTTCAAGCTATTCGGGCAACCCATCAGGCTTGATCCATTTGGACAACTCTACTTATTGGCTATGACAATATCAACCTATTTGGTTAGCATCCATTTTGGCATTGTGACACTAAGAAGTGGGTTGAAAAAAAGTGTTTGTGTGTTTTTTTTTTTTTTTAACTTCCAGAAGAAGTGTCTTGCTTTGAAAATAATTTATTCTAGTGAAAGCAAAAAAAGTTAACTTTTGCTTTTCTATCTCACATTTTTAACATTTTTTTCAAACATAAATAAATTTTTTCAATATTAATTATTTTAAAAATAATTTTACTAAAATCCAATCTAAACAGACTCTATATAGTTTACAATCCTGGTAACTCGCCTGTGCATTTGATCGAATAAATACACCATAGGCATGAACTTTTGAAACTCCAATATCGTTTTTGTTCGTCTATTTAACAGTGTTGTTTGACATCAACATCGAAGTCTATATATATATATTTTGGTCCTGATGTCAATAATGTGTAACCCATATTTACTCTCATTTATATACAAGGGGTGTTTGCAATAAGTTTATATTATACATTATGTCTTTATTTGTTGTTTAATACAAACAACATATTATGTAATCTTATATGTCATAACCACCTTATATGTTAAAATACTATATAACTTAATACAGGTATGAAAAGATTCGTATTAGTCCTAACTAGCTTTTAACATATAAGCTCATTTTTAAAAATATTTTATTAAAATAAAATACTTCTTAACTAAATAAAATAAAATTATAAAAATAAAATAAATATAATTGATAAATAATAAATATTTAATAACAAATAGGTATTTTAAATTAATAACATATAATATAAAAATTATAAATTATTAAGTAATAAAATATATAAATAAATAATAAATAATGTGTATTATATAAAAGTAAGGATTAATAATTTAAATTTAAATAATTATGATTAAAAATATAAAATACATAAAATAGTTTTTTATTTATATAATTTATTAAAATAATACATATTTATAAAATATTAAAATAAATAATAAAATTTAATATAAATTAAATTTTAATTAATAAATTTTTCATAAATATAATATTTGAAAATTATTATAATAAAATTCCTATTTTCTTATTATTTGATTTTATTTAATATTTAATTAAGGCATTAGAAATATTTATAAATAAATATAATATTAAAAAATATAAAATAGAATATCTTATACAGTGTTATACTAAATACTGTATAGTATTAAAGTTTTACTATGCCTTATACTATCAAATTTTATTCAATTAGATCTTATACTATTAGTTCTTATTATTAGCCATATAATATGGCCCAAATGTCATATATTACTACACTTCCTTTACTCTCTCTCTTATCAAATTATACTTGATAAATATATTGAGTTTAATTTTGATGCATTGATAGTGTAAAAGAGTTTTATATGACATTCAATCAAATCTCTTTTTTGGTACAATTTTTCAAGTAGTTAGGTGAAAGTTAATTATATTTACTTTTATAACATTACATGATTGAATAATTATGTATAATTTTTTTATACTATCAATATATCAAAATTAAATCCAAATATATTTGCCAAATATTTGTATATTAAATATATGTCAATTTAATTAATACGTATTATCAGCATAATTAAATTAATAATTTTTACTTTATTGCTCTAAAATGGCTTCTCAAGTATAATTTTGATAAATTAATTTAGATGTAGCATAAAATACTTTTATACTAGTGTCATTCATCACATATATTTATATATATATTACAATACATAATTTAATATTTATGTAAAACTTTTCTATTTTGATAAAAGTATTGAAATTAAATTCTAATTTTAATATTTAATAAAGAAATTATATATTACAAGACAGTCGAGCATGTAATTAGCTGAATCTTCGGTTCAAAATGAGTCAAGATATTATTCAAGTAAACAATTATAAAAGATAATATTATTCCAGTAAAGAGAAATAATAGAAAGAATATTAATTAGGAGAGAAAATTAGTTAAATGAGTAACTAATGTGAATAAGACAAAATTACAACTTTATCCAAAATGATAAGTTACTTAAGAAATAAAAGGAAGTGAATTTATGTATGAAATAAAATTATATATATATGTGTGTGTGTGGAGCGCATCATATGAGAGGTAATTTATTATGAGAGTGAGAAGAGCAAATTAACGTATAACCATACACAGACGGTTAAGATTGAAAATTGATTAATGGTAATTAATACTCGCATATTCATTTAAAAAATCATATGACTTTATGTTTTAATTTTGACCATTCATGTAAGATTCATTTCTCTTACTCTCACAATAAACCACTTTTCTCATATGAGAATGAGTTATGTGATAAGTGAAAAAGAAATTTTTAACCATTAGATTAAATTATACGCTTAAGATTATATCCATCAATTAAAAAACTCACGTGCTTCTTCTCTTTTGTCTTTTACAAATCACTACTAATTAATGCACCTTCTTTATTTATGGATGTAATCTTAGCTGTATAATTTAATCTAATAGTTAAAATTTCTTTTTCAATCCTCACATAATAAACTCATTTTCATATTATATGTCCCTATATATATAAAACAAAATTTTGACACTAAGGATGTGATTAGTTGTGGAGTGAAAAGTAAGAGTAAAATTTTTAATCCTTAACCAAACATATTTTAAGATGTGTTTGGTTGAATGATAAAAATAAGGGTAAGTTGTCATGGGTAAGTTTTGTATAATTTTACATATAAAATTTATTCATAAAAATATATCTATATTTTTAGCTCTCAATCAAACACCCTAATAATGAAATACTTTATATAAGAATAGTTAAGTAAACTTTTTTACTCATATATAACAACCTGTCACATGATCAAATTTTTTTTTATAAAATTATCAAATTCGTCTCTTTAAAATTTCACGTCGACCAAATTGGTTAAAAAACAAACTCTCAAATTTATCCTTGTAAAATTGAATAGTCGGATAAATTAGTTCTTAACAAAAAAATATCTCTCAAATTAGTCCATACAAAAGTGCATTATCAGGCAATTTAGTCTTCCTTATCTAACTTATCAAAGGACTAACTTGTCGATTATTCAATTTTGTAAGACCAATTTATCCATTTTGAAGTTCTTACAGAAATCAATTTGAGAGATTTATTTTTCAGCAACCAAATTGTCCTACTATTCAATTTTGTAAGATTAATTTGAGAGTTTTTTTTTTACATGAATTAATTTAGTCTATATAAAATTTTAGAATGATGAATTTGATAGGTTTGTCTTTTTTTTTTTTTGGGTCGAACGTGGTTAAAACCTCGCTGTTGGATTGTTTTTGATCTAGTGATGGGCTGCTATAAATTGCTGGATTTCTTCCTGCTAGGAGAAGTTCTACTCGCATGACTGAAAAATAGAAGAACCTTTTCCACTACTCGATCAGCATAGTGTTTCACGAATGTGAGATGCTTTTTCTTCACGTTAACTAGCGATCTTATGAACGCTTTATTCCTTTTGCATCCTCCGAATAGAATTGAGTTTTTGCTGTAACACCAAATAGAATTGAGTTTGCTACAAGAAAAGACAACGCTTTTTTTTAATTGATATATAACCTCACTTTTTTCTTTTTTTTTCCTTATTCCAGTCTCCTCTTGGGCTAAGTCTTATTAAGGGGAGCTGCTGTACTCTTTTTTTTTCTCAGTCCTACCGGTTTTTTTTGCAATTTTTTATCTAATTAATAATTGAGTTATATTATATTTTAAGATTAATTACAGGATCTCTCTAAAGTTCTTTATAATTACATTTATTCCTTTGTAGATTTTAAAATATCAGTTACCTTCATTCCTTCCTGACAGCGTTAAAATCTGGTAACTTACAAATTAAAATGACACAAATACCCCTAGAATAATTAAAATCTCAAAACAGTCTTGGCCCCCATTGCATCGTCTTCATTAACCCCGCACTCAAAAGCTGTAACATCTATCCTCTTCATTAATCAAAAGCTCAAATCCTCATCACCAATTACCTAATGGAACAGGAAAATCAAATCTATATTCATTGCAAAACCAACACTAAAGACAGACTCAACAAAATAACCAATTCTGCTATGTTTAGTTATTGTAATTAATATTTCATATAAGTTAGTTAGGTGAGTTAGTTATAGAAGTTAGTGTCATGAACATAAGTTACTTAGTTGTATTATAAATATGTGTAAACTCTTTTCAATAAATTCAATTTAGTTTTATTTTCAGTTTTATTATGGTATCAGGAGAATACAAACGCTTCCCAAACTCCTAAGCTTTTCTTTGCTTCTTCAACACGCTTTCTTGCAAGCTTCAAATCCCATCAATGGCTGCTCTCACCTACACCCTTGCTGATATGCAAGACCCCAAATCCTTTTTACCTTCACCCAAATGAGACCCCTTCTTTGGTTCTTGTTTCAGTTCCTCTTCTGAATCAAACTACCATTCTTGGGAGAAGCATGAAAATGAGCCTCTTGACCAAGAATAAACTCTCCTTCATAGATGGCACCATTCAAGAACCAAATCCTTCACACTTTCTGCATCCTTTCTGGCACGATGCAACACCATGGTGCTGGCGTGGATTTTTTCTCTGTCTCCCAATATTGCTCAGTGTGCTATGGATTGACAATGCCAAAACATTGTGGGATGAACTAAAAGAAAGGTTTTCCCAAGCTGATGTGTTTAGAGTTGCAGATTTGCAAGAAGAAATTTCCTCATTCAAACAAGGTGATCAATCTGTAATCACCTATTTCAGGTCTCAAGACCTTATTTGATGAATTTGATATCTTGCTGCCTATTCCTTCTTGCACATGTAGAGCCAATTGCACCTGTGATGCCTTCAGAAGGTAAAAGATCAAAGAAACACCCAGGTAGCCAAATTCCTCAACGGATTAAGAGACCAATTTTCTCCTAAGATCTCAAGTCATGCTCATGTCCCCTTGCCAAATCTCAACAAAGTTTTGGCCATGATAATTCAGCAATAAAGACAATTCTTGACTGAAAACAATGAAGCCTCTAAGGTCTTCCTTAACTCTGTGCATTATGACTCCAAAAATGTTGGTAACAAGTCAGGTTCTTCACATAACACACAAAAGACTACCTATGGTACCAACAAGAGTTCCAAGAAGAAATGCACAAAATGTGGAAAATTTGGTCACATTATTGATGAATGCTTCTTCAAGCATGGCTTCCCACCAGGTTACAACCTGAAGAACACAAGGAATGCTAACATGGTAACAACCCAAGTGACCTACAACACTGATACAACACCTGTACAAACATAAACAAATCAAGAACCAAAATTCTCCTTCAGAGAACAATATCAGGCTCTACTAGCCCTTTTGCCTTCATCAAGCTACAACTCCCAGCCTAAAGTCCAGATTAATTCAGCCTACAATGAACTTGATCTAGACAATGGTAACAACCTTTCTCCTCTATGGATACTTGATACGGGTGCATCAGATCATATTTGCAACACATTTGCCTTTTTAACTGCATATAAATTCTGCAAATCTCTTTCAATTGGTCTTCCTAATGGCAACATTATTAAATCTAACATCAAAGGAACCATACATCTGTCTACAGACTTTGTTTTATCTGATGTCATTTATCTTCCAGAATTTAAGTTCAACTTGATTTCCATATCAAAACTAACCAAGGACCCAATGTATGTGCAAGTTCACTGCTAATGCTTGTTTTATTTAGGGTAACAATGCCTCGAAGATGATTGGCAGTGCTAAAGTAGCTAATGGTTTATACCTTTTGCAAGGATTTGCTCCTCCAAAGCCTCAAATACAGTGCTCTATAGGACCTATACCTGATGCATGCATAAACTCTGTAATAAATAAAAGCATATGGCATAATAGATTAGGACATTTATCACTAGATAGAATGCACACAATGAACAAGAAACATCCATTCATTAGCATTGATGTTCCTAATACTTGTGATGTATGTCATTATGCAAAACAAAAATTGTTACCTTTCCCTCTTAGTAATACACATACTAATGCTCCATTTGATATAATACATATGGATATTTGGGGACCTACCCCATTACCCTCTTTACATGGACATAGATACTTCTTAACTGTAGTTGATGACTTTTCTAGACATACATGGATCTTTCTAATGAAATCCAAATCTGAAGCATCACTTTGGTTAAGAATTTTTGCTCTTATGCTGAAACAATTAGAACAACCATAAAAACAATAAGATCAGATAATGGTCCTGAATTCTCTAGAAAGTTTTTTTGCTGAGAAAGGTATCATTCACCAAACCTCTTGTGTTGCAACCCCACAACAAAATGCTGTGGTTGAAAGAAAACACCAAGAGCTCCTTAACATTACTAGATCTTTGCCCTTTCAAGCTAATCTACCTAAGATTTTTTGGTCTTATGCTGTTTCTCATGCAACCTTCCTTGTAAATAGACTTCCCTCAATTTCCATAAAGAACAAAACCCCTTTTGAATGCTTATATAATCATGTACCTGATTTCAACATGCTTAAAGTTTTTGGTTGTCTATGCTTTGCTTCTACTAATCCTCAACACAGAAACAAATTGGACTTTAGAGCAAGAAAATGCATTTTCTTAGGCTACAAACAAGGAACTAAAGGATTCATTCTTTTTGACTTAAGAAATAGAGAAAATTTTATTTCTAGGCATGTTATCTTCCATGAAGAGATTTTTCCCTTTCACGAAGCTCAAACCAATCTAGATCCCCATCACACTAGTCTACAAGACTCTTTACCTATTAACCTTTCTGAATCACCCATTGATTTAACACCTCATATTACTCATAACACTGTTGAGAACCCTCCACATGATAGAAATTTAGTTAGGGAAGAAAATCCCAATCAAACACACCACACAAGACAGTCAACTAGAACTAGAAAAATCCCTTCATATCTGGAGGATTTTCATTATCAATTGCCATCTAACACAACTTTATTGGCAAATTCCAATATGAACATTTTCAGTTAAATACCCTTTACCAAATGTGATTTCCTATGATTTTTTATCACCAAGATACAAGTCATACATCATGAATATCTCTGTCACAAGCCAAAAACATACAAGGCTAAGCAAGAAATTGGAAACAAGCAATGCAAGCTGAACTCGCAGCATTGGAGAGAAACAAAACTTGGAATATAGTTGAATTACCACTTGGAAAAACACCTATTAACTGCAAATGGGTTTACAAAATAAAGTACAAACAAGATGGCACCATTG
The DNA here is from genome assembly GCA_030441495.1 of Dalbergia oliveri. Classification (NCBI taxonomy): domain Eukaryota; kingdom Viridiplantae; phylum Streptophyta; class Magnoliopsida; order Fabales; family Fabaceae; genus Dalbergia; species Dalbergia oliveri. The sequence goes on from JAMLFY010000004.1 coordinate 9,226,604, forward strand.
ACAGAATACAAAGCAAGGCTAGTAGCAAAGGGATACACACAAATAGAAGGACTGGACTATATGCAAACTTTTTCTCCTGGCAAAAATGACAACACTTCGGGTAATTCCTGCGCAGCAGCAAAATCATGGCACTTGCAACAACTAGATGTAGACAATGCTTTCCTACATGGAACTCTACATGGAGAAGTATACATGAAGCCTTCATAAAGACTACAACTTACCCAGCCAAACCAAGTTTGTCATCTACAAAAGTCACTATATGGACTCAAACAAGCAAGTAGAGAATGGTTCAACACCATAAGCTCAACTTTGCTCTCAGAAGGCTACAGTCAATGCACTTCAATCCAACCCTTTTACCCATCAACAAGGAAAATCCTTCACAGCCTTACTTATATATGTGGATGATGTGGTTTTAACTGAAATGACATTTCAGAGATCAAGAGAATCAAACAAACATTGCATTCTAAATTCAGAATAAAAGATCTTGGTGAGCTAAAATATTTTCTTGGATTGGAAGTTGCACGAACAACAAAGGGAATATCTCTAAGTCAAAGAAAATATGCACTTGAACTACTAGAAGACACAGGACAACTTGCATCGAAGCTTGCATCTACACCTATGGATGGTTCTACTAGAATATCAAAAGATGAAGGACAACCTCTCGAAGACATCGGTTACAGAAGACTAATTGGAAGACTCCTATATCTCACTACAACAAGACCCGATATTTCCTACAGGTCAACAACTCAGCCAATATATATCTTCACCAACAGACGTCCATCAGAAGGAGCTCTAAGATTACTACAGGACATCAAGAAATCACCAGCTAAGGTTTATTTTTTCCTAAATCCAATCTCAAATGAAGCCTTTAGTGATTCAAATTGGGGAGGATGTAAAGATACTCGAAGATCCATTACTGGTTATTGCATCTATCTAGGACCTGCTCATATGTTGGAAGTCCAAAAAGCAAACAACAATCTCAAGAAGCTCCACAGAAGCAGAATCCAGGGCAATGGAGGAACATATGTGAGTTGCAATGGCTTCAATATCTTCTCAATGACCTGAAGCAAGCTCCATCACGCCAATACCCCTATATTGTGATAATCAATGCCATTCACATAGCTCAAAATGCATCCTTTCATGAGAGAACTAAACACATTGAGCTAGATTGCCATATTGTCAGAAGAAAAGCTCAAGAATGGACTAATTCACTTGCTGCCTATTACATCCAAACTCAGGTAGCAAATATCCTAACCAAACCTCTTCACATAGGACCCTTTCAAGACATTCTATCCAAGCTAGCGTGATCAATATCCACTCTTCAGCTTGCGGGGGGTGAAGACAGACTCAACAAAATAACCAATTCTGCTATGTTTAGTTATTGTAATTAATATTTCATATAAGTTAGTTACAGTGAGTTAGTTACAGAAGTTAGTGTCATGAACATGAGTTACTTAGTTGTATTATAAATATGTGTAAACTCTCTTCAATAAATTTAATTCAGTTTTATTTTCAGTTTTATTGAACACCATGAGCTTCAACCCGCACTATAGGAATCACATTAAATTAAGGTACAGGGGTTGCGATAATGAAAGCAACGACAGAGGACTTTAATGGAGGGGTTGGTGGTGGCTGACATCGATTGGAAATGTAACTGTAATGTTTTTAAATCAATTAGGAAAGATAAGTGATTTTTTAAAATCTAGAAGGTAATAAATATAATTATGAAGGGCTTCAGGGAACATCCTAGTAATTTGCCCTGGATTTTAAGCATATTTGCGCACTTTTGCTGCTTCTTTTCATAACAAATTTTATGTCTGTTATTTTGTTTTATTTTTTTTTTTGGGTTGTTTCTTTTTGGTCAAAAAATAGTTTACTGCGAGGAAAGACACTATCTGCTTGCTGAAAATAGTTGAAAATTGAGAAGATTAATATCAAGCATTTTTTAAGGATTAATCTTCAAGTAAATACCTCAACTCATCAGTTCATTATTGTCTCATTGCCCATTTCTTCTCCGCCACACTAATGCTCATTTTTTTTCCCGCTACAATATTGATTACAAACGATTCAATGACTACCCCTTGTAATTATTATTAAAAATATTATTGTGTTAATCAGATAGTTAGAGATTAGTTAATAACTAGTTACATCCATTGCCTGTATGAGACTATATTTTTCTTGCATTACTTGACCTTTTCATCGTCCTCTTACTCCATTCATAAAGTTTCAGTTCCCAATTTATTATTTTATCTACTTTCTAATTCTATTTAGAAAGTTTCAGTTCTCATTTATTATTTTCTCTGTTTTTTCATATATCTTACGATTATTAAGAATCTGCTTTAATTATTTCCCTTTCTTCTTCATAGTAGTACTCATTAAGCATCATGTTACTTCTTGGTTTTAGTTAAACTTATTACATCGTAATTTTGAGGTACAAGTGAAGGATAGTCACACTATATATAAGTTCAAAGCTTTCTTGCACCGATCATTAACTCGTTATTATATAGCTCATAGGGAATGTGCACGAATGCATGCTGTCAACGTGAGAACTACAGTTGTGTGGGTAAGCAACCTGAAACTCCGGAGAAAAAGAGAAGTGTTATGGAAATTAAAGTAAAGAGAGAAAGAGTATAGCAAAAAAAGGACAAAAGGACTAAAGGAGAATGGGGTGGCTCATGCATATATGATGTTTGGCGCCATCTCTTTCACTATGAACGACTAAGGATAAAGCCTGTGGATCCGGGTTGTTTGCGCCTTTTCTTTTGTCAAAATCTTCATATGCAAAAGGCCTATGCATCTGCCATTTTGTTCTTGGCATGTGATTTCGTTTCATTCATTTGCCTACCAAGTCTAAGTTGGAGCAGTTTACGCAAGCAAAGAAACAAGTTGGCATGCTGCAAAAAGTACAATTAAAGTATATTATCTGTGCTGAACCAGAATCTTTAATTTGACAAATTAAAGTTAAATAAACTGTACTAATGAAATAATTGTTGGACAATGAAAAGTGATGCCTTCTTAACTTGCTAAAGCTTTGAATTATGACAAATATACATATTATAGGAGAAATCCAAATCAACTTGCGGTGATCCAAGTTTAAATATAATTAAAATGAATTTTGATTACATATAATGTTGAACACAACTTTAATTAAGAGTATATTTACATTATTTATAAAGATAATATGTTAATTTGACAATTACTTGATTCAAACTTACTTCCTTTATGTATTCAAATACATTAAGTTATGAATATATCAAAAATATTAAAACAATTTTTATTATGAAATGAATGGAGTATTTAGCTATAGTCTCCATATGTTGCAAATCATTATGTAAATAATGGAAGGGTTCAATTATTGTTATTGCATAGTATTAAAACTTCTTTAATTTAATCAACCACTTGGTTAGAACCCTTGAGGTGAGAGGTATATATTAACACCCAATAACTTATGGATTGTTAGATGTTAGATCACCTAGAGATATAGAGAAGTGGGGAGAGAGAGAAGGGGGGGAGAGAGAGAGAGAGAGAGAGATGCTTTAAGCTTTATGATGGTTATATATGATTGGCATTGACTAGCTTGTCCAAACCTCTTTGGAAAGTTCGCTTTCTCTGTCCTATAATTGGGATTCAATACTAGGCCTTCCCAAACCCAAAATCACAATGTGCCCATATTAGCCTCTCCCAGTTTTTCCCATCACGACATATGCATATTCAGTGCACACACACACTGTCACTTTCTCTCCCTTCTCCCACATGTATTACTAATGGACACAGCTAGTGAACGCAAGTTTTGCTAACTCGAGGCACCGTTCAGATAAGGACCCCCACTCCCCTTTTTCTCGCAGCAGAGATGCATATGCTACAACAGCCAAATTTTGATTCACATCTAGGAAACAACATCTGTGATTTGGTCACTTCGTGGGGTTATAAGTTGGGCAACACATATAAACTTTGTTTGAAAAGTCACTTTCTCTTTTTTTCCCATTTTCCATTCTCCCATGCAAGTTCAAATATATATCAAGGTGTAGTTAATTGTTATCACAAAGTGCCATGTAGTATTCTATGACATGTTCAAGTATGGATTGAGCCGTTGTTATCACAAAGTGCTATGTAGTACACAGATGTCAAGGAGTAAATAAAAACGAAGATAAATACAAAATAATCAACAATGTAATGATTGTGATCGTTCCACTAGCTATTGTCGCCGTTTCTGGCAAGTGCTTCTGTCGCAAGGTCATATGAAAACCAACTTTAGTTTGGTTTTAACGATGTGTTTTCAACATTATTTTGGTTCTCTCATATGAAAACAAACAAACACTAGCTAATTTAATAAAGCTGGCAACAATGACAAAAGATCACAAAAAGGCAAGTACCATTTTTCAGACTCGATCGTTTGGAATCCCCGCAAGGAGTAGCGCAACCTTCTTTTGAATTTACTTACACATGAAATAACTTCTAATTTGTCTTCTTTTATCTCCTCATCCAAAAAACTACCGTCTGTATCGGTAAAAATAAAGGTAAATATGAAAACGCAGCCAAATCGATCATTTTAACGTCTTTCGAATGTGTTGGCGGTGCTTGTGCACTCTAGAATCTTATAATGAAGAAATGCTTGTGTAAAACAACAATTTTAACATTGAAGCATTTCTTTCACCTAACCTGGTCTTGTGTTTATAAACTGGTTTTATTTATTGCTTTATGGAGAATCTAAGTGATATAGAACTATGTGAACTTTGATCCTTATTAGAAGGATGCCATTGATCTTGTAATTTGTAATCCTCAATTAAAAAGTGCTGTTACATATTTTTTCCATAATTACACGGATCCAGGAAGCATGTCTGTCAGATTGACTTGAATATCGGTCCCTTCACTTGATCTGAAACCTTATATTACACAAATTTCGATTGTTATAGTGGTATCTTCTGGCATTGAAAATTTTCCTTCTGACTTGTAAGCAATTTCGATAGTAAGATAAGATAGAAGTTTCAGTTGTTTATTTATTGGGCCAGAAATTTTGAGTCTGGAGTGAGGCGTAAAATATAAGATGCGTCCAAAGAAGAACCCTGCATATTGACATTGTTTTGTTGTTCCTCCCTGCATAGAGAGAATAGATTATCACAAGGCTTTTGTCAAGTTTGTCACTTATTTAAAAAGAAATTGGCATTAGAGTTCAGATGTTAAAATTCATTTTCCCTAGGAGTAAGGCCATATGTTGCGCATAATCTCCTTAATCAGGAAAACAGATATGGCTGTAGTTGAGGAAAGCGTTTCAACACATTTAAGCCTTATCAAATAAGTTTACAGGTCTTTTTCTGTGACCTTTCTTGGGTATGTTTTGCATCGTTACCCTTTTTGCTAAAAAAATAACAAAAGCTTGGTTAAGATAAAGCTAATTCTGTGCACTGATCGAGTACACCACGTTATCCCGTATTTTTTTTTAATTCCTGTAATCTTATATAAATATATGTTAATATTTGCATTGGATAATAGTATTAGTATATCGTTGGAACAGTTTTTACTAATAATGACCATTTTTTCTGTTCTCTCCTCCAGAATCAGCTTCTACTTGGCTCCTCCTCCTGTCACCTTTTCTTTTCTCTTTTTAATTTGTCTCCGCATATGTGAAGGGAAAAAAGAAACTTTCTTTGTCAGTAGGTTTTGCGTGAGGACAACAAGCCACCTTACCTCACTTGGATCCTTTTCTTCTTGTATTGGTTTTAGAAAAGGTCAAGCCCCATTAACATATATTAAATATTATATTGGTTGATTCTATGTGACAAACGTTAGTCCCTTTGACACTCAAGGACAATACGAGTATCTTCTAAATCCTCCCTCAATAAAGTCATTTAGACAAAGCGAAAACCCAAAAAGAATAAAAAACCTCTATTCCTTTCAAGCATCCAATGTCCTTTATCCCCTACCTTTCATCCCTTTTGAGGTAAATTTTTGCTTTTCTTTCTTTCAATCAAGCATTTTGTGACCTAGTCACTTGTTTTTTTTATTATTGGTTATAACATGTAAAAACTATACATAATGAATTAAATGGAGAAAAAATATATATAAATAGAGAGAGGTAGAGAGATTAATTTTGTGCAGTTATGGTATAAAATTTTTTTATATCATCTAATCATGTACTATCATATTAATAAAAATGGTTAGGTCTCTCTCACTATTTTAAAAATCATATAAATACAACAATTTAATTAGATTACAGAGTGCATAGAAATTAAATTCATATATATTAAACAAAAATGTTTAGTTCATGATTATACACATGAAATTAATGGACATGTTTAGTACCAACCCCCAAGTGATTTTTAAGTGAGCCATCTCTAACACTGTACAATGATTGCTGCAATATACCTAAAAATATAAATGCTGCCCCATTGCTACAATCATAATATATCTTTTTCAACCAAAAACAAACTACCAGCTATCTAATTTTTGTCCCATATTATTTTGTCTTGGTTGTGTTCCATCAAAATCAATTGGCCTAATTTTCCACTGGGATAATTAAATTAAAGGATGGATGCAAAATGAGACAAAGGGTGGACAGTAAGGTCACCAACTCCCACTTGTATTCCAACGTGAGAAGAAAAGAATGTTGAAAATGAATAGGCTGCTATTTTATTTATGAATATACACTTTCCAATTAACAGTTAAGAGTCCACCCTCTATTTATTTTCTTCTTCTCGCTGGTCACACCTTGGATCTCTATAGACTTTAGAGTGAGATTTGTCCACTCTTTTTATGCTTTGACATCTTCCCTCGTTCACCATTGTCAAAGTTATTCTATAAAGTAAAAGGACCTCCTTCTTCAATTAAAGGCCACTCCAAGAACTCCTTTTAATGCAATGCAAAAAGGCCACCCTTTACAAAGGCTTGTAGTAGTTGTAGCAGCATAGCACTACCAGTGTCACAAGTCTTCATTCTCCAAAAGAGAAGGCTCATTGGTCAAAAGGCTAATCTTTTTCTCCCACATTCATGAGTTTTTAAGCATGGATATTGATGTCCTGGTTATGTCATATAGAAGACTATGTTAGCAGCAAATGATCACTTTGTGGGTACTTCCGGGAAGGAAGCTCTGCTATGCTAAAAATCCAAAGGGACAATTGAAGTATTGGAATCTATTCAGAGTTTTCTGACAACTAACTTGGAACTCTGGAGTCTTGGACTAGTGCTAGTTCTCATTTCTGAAGTTTGTTCCATTCCATCTGAGTTCTTGCTTGTTAAGTTCATTTGGTAGGATGTTGGTGACTCTTTGTTGCTTTGTTTTTTCCACAGTTGATGTTGTTGTTTATGTGAATTGTATCTGCTTCACTGTTAATTACTCTGATTTGGATGGCTTTCAGTTATGGGACTTGAAAAAAGTGGAGAAAATAAAATGCTGGGACTGAGATTTGCTCCAAGGCACAAGCGTTCAAAGAGGTGTGTGTTCTGTTTCTTATGCTTTAGCTTCTCCTGTTGCATGGACTGGGGTTCTTTGTAATCATTTATGTCTATAATCTACTGATGTGAAACAATACATTAGAAGTTGCTTTTCTGGAAAATGGAAAATAAAAGTTTCACATCTAATATCTGTACCATGTGCAATTATTTTGCCTCTCATTTCTGGGACTAGTTTTATTACATCCAGAATTGTTCCTGGTTGAAATTGAAACCGGAGGTTCATGCCTCTCATAAAGGATGAGAATTGGATATTTCATAAATACTGCAGCAACAAACTAAATGTGAAGCATCTCAAAGTAGAATATAGTAGCAGGCATCAACTTATCTTTGCTGTGTTTGTTCTTTCTACATGGCAGTCTTCCTGTTAAGAAAGGAATGGAGGAGGATAATCCAGATAATCACCTAGAGCCCTCAGACCCAATAAAGCTGGTATATTCAACCACCCCATTTCTTCATCAAGAAATGATCATCACTTCTTTCTAGTTTTCTACTTCATATAAATGCATTCTTAGGCAAGTAGACTAGTAGAGGCATGCATGATGCTTAAGGTAAGACAGATTTCATCAATTTTATTTTCATTATTTTCTAGTCCATATTATGAATGGCAAGGGCATGAAATTTAATAAGAACTTTATAAAGTTTAATGTGGAACGGATGAACATAGAATTGAATTTGTGCAAATGTTATACGTTTGAGAAAATTAATCTCGTCCATTCTGTTGGGGACATTTGATGGTCTCTTACATCATTCTCTGTAGTCCCCACACGTAACAAATTCTGTTTACTAGCAAAACTTTGGTGCCTCAAAGTATGGGTTTGATTTGGTTCCAGGATATGGGTTACCTCACGGAGTGTGTTAAAGCTAGGAAAAAACGAACTCCCATTGCTGACGTCCACAGTACTCTGAAGCAAGAGGTACAATACCAGAATCATTCGTCATAACTCCTTACATGCACCTGTCACTGGATTCATATTTAACTGCACTATGGCCCGTTTGGCCATGATCTCTTTGATCATGTTTCAGCTTTTTCTAGTGACTCACCATATTTCTATCTTATACCTGCGCCTATTTCAAGCGTATGATTGCTATTTTGTTTTTAATAAAATTCCCTCGTGGCAGATTCTACAACTAGAGAGAAGATTACAAGACCAATCGGAAGTCAGATGCACGCTAGAAAAGGCACTTGGATACAGACCTTCATCTCTTGTTAGTTCAAATGACATGATGATGCCCAAGGTAGCAAATATATATATATTGATACAACAAGTTCAATATATTTGCATTTGCATATATTGCTTTATTAATTTTATTTTACCTATTATCAACAGATGTGACATTGATTATTAATGGAACGTTTCATATATGTTTTCTAACCATTAAAAGAATATTGATGTCACAAGCAATCAAGCGTATATTAGTTTTGTCTTATGGATGCTAGCTGTTCACTTTAATCTCTGGTATGCCTTGCTTGTTTATGTGTTAATTTCTGTTTGTCTAGTTTCAAAGTTTTTGTCATGTTTGTGACTCCAGCCAGCCACAGAATTAATCAAGGAAATTGCAGTGTTGGAGTTGGAAGTTGTGTATTTGGAACAACACCTTCTCTCCTTGTACCGTAAAGCTTTTGATCAGCAGTTATCTTCCGTGTCTCCTTCTACCAAAGAGGGAAGTGTAAAGACTCCTCAAACAACACCTAGAGCACTATCCACTGAAGTTTCTAAGCCAGAAGTATTAACCAAAAGAGGATGCTCTCCAGTACAATCTAATGGCCATGAGTTTGAGACTCCCAAAAAAGAACATAGTGGATATGAGGCTCAGACGCTGGGGAAAGAATACAATGGAAATCGACTAGAAGAAAAACGTATGTATTCGGGCGTTTATCGTTGCCATTCCTCATTATCCCAGTATTCAGCATTTACAAGACCATCTCCTCCGTCAGAACCTTTAACTAATAAGCCTCGGCGTGCCTGTCACTCCCAACCATTGTCCATGATGGAGGTACATCTAGTCTCATTGAGAAAATTTTTTAACCTTGTTTCATATGTACCTTGTCCATCAACTTGTTGCACTACTGTCTTTGTTGCTCAAACTCTTGCCTGTCCTAAAGAAAACATGATTACATGAAAATATATCTTGCATTTCATGGTGAAACTATATTTCATGTCCACTTGTCTTATATGAACACTAGTTGTAGAGGTTGATCTTTCTTTGTTTGTACACAGTATGCCCAAAGCACTTCATCAAATATAATCAGCCTAGCAGAACATCTCGGCACGCGAATATCTGATCATGTCCAAGTCACACCTAACAAACTTTCTGAGGATATGGTCAAATGCATAGCTGCTATATATTGCAAGCTTGCAGACCCTCCTATGATGCATCCTGGACTTTCATCTCCCATCTCATCCTTGTCCTCAACAAGCGCCTTTTCTATTGGAGATCAAGTTGATCTGTGGAGTCCTAGGTTCAGGAACAATTCCTCTTTTGATGCACGGTTAGACAATCCATTCCATGTTGAAGGACTAAAGGAGTTTAGTGGGCCATACAGCACCATGGTTGAAGTATCATGGATTTATGGAGACAGCCAGAAATCAGGTGATGCAGAGAAGTTGCTCCAGCATTTCAGGTGAGCCTGTTAATATCTGATTTTAGTTAGTTAAGCTCTCATGCTTTGAGTACATAGTAGTTAACTGGAATTATTTGGTCATATCCTTTTATGTTGTTTCAGGTCACTAATATGTCGGTTAGAAGAAGTAGATCCTGGAAAGTTGAAACATGAGGAAAAGCTAGCTTTCTGGATCAACATACACAATGCTTTGGTGATGCATGTAATCATCCTCCTCAAAACATATGTTTCCTAGTACTACTTTCCATTCATTTCTTCCCTTTTCTTGTTGGCTTATAATCCGTTCTTTGGTTTGTAATAGGCATTTTTGGCTTATGGAATTCCACAAAACAATGTGAAAAGGACTTTTCTTCTTCTTAAGGTAAAAAACTGAGAGTAGTAGCCTTTTAAGTCATTAAAGGATGAAACTCATAAGCCTAGCTGCTTGCTTGGTCTCTGCAGGCTGCATATAATGTTGGGGGTTATACAGTTAGTGCAGACACAATACAAAGTACTATACTTGGGTGCCGTATGTCTCGACCTGGACAGGTAGATCCTATGATCCTAAAGAATAAAGATATATAATGAACAAATTAGAGAAACAATAATAGTGGAAGTTCCATTCAGAGATACTATATTAATACACCTGCTCAATATGCAAATGATTGTTTTTAATCCAATAGACTAGTGATTTAAGTGGAGATTCCTCAAACTTGCTTCTTCTTGCAGTGGCTTCGCTTGCTCTTTTCTCCAAGGACCAAATTCAGAGCTGGAGATGGACGATTAGCATATGCAATGGAGCATCCTGAGCCTCTTTCACACTTTGCACTCTGTTCAGGGAACCATTCTGATCCAGCGGTATTCTCCTAGTGCTTTATTTGTATGCAATTAATTTCATTACCTCTAACATCCCCATTTTGCAAAACATGGTGCTACATATTCTGATTTCTTTAGAGCTGATATTTGTTTGGGAAATATCTCCTACATTCGCAAGCACGAATAATTTTGTCCTGGTATAGTTTCATTAGACAAATTTTTTTATGTACCACTCACTATATTGAATGCTTCCTTGCTTGTCCCCATAGCCAGTACTAGGAATGTTAACAAAACAATTTCACGGGGGCTAAACAGATATGAAAACATGGACAAACAGAAGAACTAACAATAACCATTTTTCTCTTAACTAACTTCAATGAATTGTTTATATTTTGATAAACTTTGATAGGTACGTGTATATACACCAAAGAGGGTGTTTCAAGAGCTAGAGGTTGCAAAGGATGAGTACATCCGAGCTACATTTGGGGTCCGCAAGGACCAAAAAATACTTTTACCAAAGCTTGTTGAATCATTCACCAAGGACTCGGGTTTGTCTCCAAGTGATGTTATGGAGATGATCCAAGAGTCTCTACCTGAATCCCTGAGAAAGAATTTTAAGAAATGTCAGCTGGCTAAATCCCGGAAATGCATAGAATGGATTCCACACAACTTTACATTTCGGTATCTACTATCTAAGGAGATGCTAAAATGATTACTTGGCTGTTTAACTTCTTTAAGTGTGGAAGATGATCTGCATTGTTTGGTCTATGTAATTCTTTTTGTACAAAGTAGAAAGGCTTAGCAGCAAAAGCAAAATTATGATGTTGCGACGTGTAGCATTTTGCTTCTGTAATTTCTTGCCATGCTATTGTCAGTAGCCTATCGATCAAAAGAGTTGAGATTCTGCAGTGAGCGGTGTAAGTAAATAATAATGATTTGTTGCTATAATCAAATATTATCAGCACTGTCCATGCACTCCTTAATCCTACACAGTATCTGTTTTTGTGATTCTACGTCTTGCCTGTTGAGTGTTGCAGTAATGCCATAGCTTCAAGATCATAGAACATCAAAACAAATGGTGGAAAGCATGAAAATCAAGGCTGCTGGATTAAGATCCACATACAGAACAGAGAAGTGGAGATTCAAGCGGAAAAAGACAACAAAATGGAATTAAACACGGCGATAATCTCTAACCTGCAGTACAATATAATGCATTTCGATCCACATACTGAGAAACAACAATTGAAAGAAAAAATTAACATACCGTTATATTATTTTTGAGTTCACATGAGACACTGACACAGGTGATTCAGTTCCCGCATTTAATGGGCCTGTTCACATTGTGTCACAATCAGTGTCCCCCCTCTCCCTGATGCGCACACGTGAACTCTCCAGGCTTATAATTCGTCGGTGATATCAAACAGAATCCACACAACAAATTACATCAACAGATCATGGCTCATTTGCTTACAACATCTGCATTCTTTCTTATCTTTGCTGCTCAGGAAAATTAAAACAAGCTTCATGGACAAATACTGAATCTCATCGAACATGGCCTACCCATACCTACCTTATCTTTTTCCTCTAAACTATATAGTATATATATATATACAAATTAAGAACATCTGTGAAGTAAAAAAATCAAGGAACTCGAAAACAAAAACAAACATCAAGTCAAATATTCACATTCTAATGAACGGATATATATAGATAAGAATATTCAGGTCCCTAGTGCAAGATCCGTAAATGAACAATAATTTATTAGCCAAAAGTCACTACAGGTATCCACCTCAACAACATTAATTCATAAGAGATAAGTTTAACTCATAACTGAGACATACAAATCCATGCAATCCTTGTGCCATGCATTGCACTCACATGATCTAACAGCTAATTAGCATTACTACTTCACAATTGAAAATACATAAAAGTCATAAACAGATGATGAAATTAAAGATACTAGAGTTGATAATTATTAGCATCGATCACTGAATCATTCATCATCAGTATGGGCTCTCCCCAATGACATTTCCAGGTGGATCATAGAAACAAATGGTCAAGCTAGCCTTCTCCTTCACGCAAGTAGCCTGAGAGCACCCAACCTGCACCGAGTTCCTCCACACCACCTGAGTGTAAACCCCGCACTCGTGGTTCGACAAGCACGAGTTCGTCGTGTGGTTGTAGAACTTTCTCTCCTTCACCCACTCCTCCACCGCCGTGCGCGGCGGTACCGCCACAGTGCTTCCAGCCCACAGCTGGTTGCCGCCGTACCTGCTGGTGGTTAAGTTGGCGAACTGGCACCCCATCTTGTTCCTCTGGTAGCGGACAAGTAAGCTTGTGGCGTTGGCGAGCTTCTCGCTCCAGATGAGTGGTGGAACCCCCACTGCTGCTCTTGCCTCGTTGTGTGAGTCCAAGAACTCCCTCGCTGCTGCCGGAAGAGACGGTGGCGGTTGCGGCGGCGGCACCGGAGGCACGGTGGCTGGTGTTGCATCGTTGGGTAAGAGAAGGAAAATGGCAAGAAGAATAGCAAGTGAGAACAAAGGATGGTGGTGACGCTGCATTTTCTTTTCTTTTTGATGTTATCTGCTTCCTTCCTTGCTGTGTGCGTTCCTGTGAGGAAGCTCAGCTGTAAATACTGACTAGGACAGAGTTGAAGTCACGGATTGGAAAATTTTGAAAATTCTTTTGGGGATTAGACAATTTTACGAAAAAAAAACAAATATTTGCAGTTATTATAGACGGTAAATCATGAGGAATGAAGTGAAAGGATAAGAACACTATCATTTCTTAATAATATATATTATATTGACTTATATTTTATTCATTTATTAGATGAGATATTAATCTAATTTAAATAAATTTATATCTAGTTCAATGTGAATGATAATGTGTCCCATTTATTTTAATAATAAATAAATTGTGTTATTTATACTTATGATATAGAATATCATGGTCAACTATACTTTATCTACCATTTGATGAGATCTTCTATTTAAATATGACCTACATCCTATCAAATAATAAATAAGATATAAATAGATATGTGCTCATACTTCATTAAATACAAATAACATTTTTTTCATAATAAATATCATGACTCTTTGCAACAACAACTCCAAAATTTTGTCTACTTAGAAGGTGACAAATAATGGCTGATGTGGATTTACAAAGATATCCTTGGTGTGATGTAGTAGTAGCTTCTATAGGCTATTGGAGTGTGGAGAGGCCTTCGCTGGCTTCACTACACATTGCAAAGTGAAACATGGACTTGGAGATAGAGAGTGTGCAAGCTGTGTAGCAGGGAGGGAGTTTGGTCCTCTTCCGATTTTACTGCCACTCTACGGTCCAATTATTGGTTTGGCAATTACTATTATAAGCATTTTATTTCATTTTATATTAAATATGCAGGTTACATAGCTCACGATAATAATAACAAACCCATTTTAGGTGACACATTAATTATTGAATTAAAAATACAAAATTAATATAAAATAATAATAACTTGTAACATTAATATATTAATTAATAAATAAAAGAGAATAAATATTTTTTCTTATTTTGAACACCTAATTTTTGTTTATACATATATACTCCTAAATACTATCTCTGTTTTTAAATATGTGGTCGGTTATCTTATATAAAGAATGTTCAGTTTTAAATGTGTGTATGTATTAAGGAAGTTATTAACAAAATCTTGATATTAGGATAATTTAATTATATTTTAACAAATTACTCTCACTGCTTTCCTTTCTCTTAATAGAGGTATAGTAGAGAAAAACTAATTAATATTGTCTAAAATTTCAAAATAGATATAATTATTTGTGGAAAAGTAAAATTTTACAATGGAAACTTATTAAAAAATGAAGGTAATAACTTATTTAAGCAAATAAATTGTCAATAAATTATTTTCTATTTAAATATGTGATAATAAAAATAGTTTTTGAAAAATAATAAATTTGTACAGTGAAACGGATCTAAATAGCATAGAACCGTTGGTTTGTTTGCAAATTGTGTGTCCAACGGGTCAGCTCACAAAGGAAAGATGGTGGAGCATCAGCCCAAATCTGTACCTAATAAGTGTCCATCCCACTGAATTGTTACAGTAAGACGAAAGGCTTGTTGTTCTCTGACAAAGCTAAAAATAGTGTTGTTCCAAAAACATAATCTCTTTATTCCTAACATTTTCAATTTGAATAAACAAAACCCTTTACATTAATCTAATCATTACTTTTTATTTTTGACATCAATTTAGTCATAATATTTTTTATTTCAATATCAATTTAATTATTTTATGAAAGCAGAAATCCAACACAAAGTCAAATTAATGTCAAAATTAAAAATATTAAAATTTAATTAATATTAAAAATCTTACTAGAATCAAATTAACGTTAAATAAAGAATGTTATGATAAAAAATATTATTTATCCGAAAAAAATCCTAAAATTGCAATCCATGTGTAACCCTTATATGAATAACTTTTTATCCATATAAATTTAACACAGGGCCAAATTGATGTCAAAATTACACATATTAAGATTTATTAATTAATATTAAAAATCTTATTAGAATCAAATTGATGGTAAATAAAGAATGTTATGATCAAAAATATTATTTATTAGAAAAAAAGCCTGAAATTGCAATCCATGTGAAACCCTTATATAAATAACTTTTTGTCCGTGTAAATGACTCTTTCTTTTTACGTAAAAGGTCTATTTCATTAAAAGAAAATTGTGATCTTGTAAATCAAATTCAAACTTTATAACTTTGTTTCTAATTTGATATTATTAAAAATATATAATTTAACCTAATAAAAAATTAAATATTTAATTAATTAAATTATTGATTATTTCTTTTAAGAGTGAACACCCTATTTATCTATTTGGTTCTTCAAGATTTTTGTGTCGAACTATTTTGTTTCCCAAAAAAGAAATTAATTTTAAGGTCCTTTAAAATTAAAAGTGATCGATAAATTAGTTCTTCTGTTTCTTCTCCATTAATAGACTTGCACACGTGCACAATACAACGATCGTGCATAAAAACATTAGATGCAAGCAAGATGATATCATTCTGGAATATATTATATACATTTTGATGTTAAAATTGTATAAAATGAGTCATTTTAACTTATAATAAAGATTTAAATGCCTCATTTCATATAATTTTAACCACCAAAATAAATTATGTTAAACTTCATTCAAGTTTAGATGAAACATGAATTACTTAACATTTATTAATCTAATCATGTGCAATTCTATTAGTATTTAAAGAATCAAATATATACAGAGAAACTGATATATTATATTATTAAAATCTTAAGGTACCATTAATTTAGTTTCAATTATTAAAGAACTATATGCTCTATTTACTCTTCTTTTAATTTCTCAAAATAACCCTACACCTGGCATCTCTTTTTGTTCTAATTATTCAGGGACGACATGAGCATGTGCGTGTATAAGCAAACTTTTCTTCTTTTTTTTTGGTACATAAGCTTTATGCAAACTATTAACTAGGTGTGGAGTCATCAATTGACAGAACAAACATTGTAATTTCGGCGTACTGAATTTAATCAATATAGAGCTATACGATGAGATCCACAGTGAGTCTCATGCAAACTCCTGAGTGTACCTATCAGATAATGTAGGGATTTTTCTTCTATTAAATTCATCCCCTTTGTATGTTACTTTATTGGCTTGAGGATAAAAATAAAGATAAAAAAAATCATAGATTAACTTTATTAATGAATAAATGTAAACCAGTTCATGAATTTTGCAATCCCAATTCCAAATGAAACCGACCAAAAAAAAAATTAGTTCATGATACGTGTCATTCTCACGTAACAATAAAACATTTATTATGGAATTTATACCTTTACCATTCAATTTATAATTAATTAAAACTATAACGTGACACTATTAAAACAATACATTTTTTTACGGGAATTAGAATAATAGAATTAGATCTAAAAAATTGAATCGAAGAATCTTACTAAAAATTCATAAATAAAATTTTATTTTAAATTTGTCAACTTTCGTACATCAGGTAAATCAATCCCTTCCCTAATTTTCCAAACCATCTCCGATTTCCTTTATTATATGGGAGTGCAGGCTCTGCATACAGGTTAGACGCAGGCGTTGCAGTTACAAAATCAGGCACCTTCTTAATATGGTATGATTTTCAGAACAAACACAAGTACGAACGTACCATCACTTTGGATGCTGCATTTCACCGATTCCTGCAGGAATCAAAATTACACCACCACCAACAGTGAGGCAATCAACGTAACCAATTCACAGGCTGTTGTTGTACAACCAAATAGGGCCCCTTCCCATGCTAGCTAGCTAGCTAAGCTCACACAAATTTAATGACCTATATGAATGTGGATATGATTTTCTTCCAAGGTCCCAATCAGGTATATCATGAAAAATTAATTGGTACCACAGAAGTAAGTACAAGTATAAGAAAATTGAAAAAATAAAAATAAAAATCGATCAGCTAACTTACATATCAATTACAAGCTCTTGGGAGAGAGAAGGAAGAGTGAAATTAAGGGAACGGCGTCAGCGTTGTTGAAGGGAGGAGGGTGTTTTGGAAAGTGCGGAACCGGCTTTAACGGCGAGATCACAGAGGAGAGGCAGCGTTACGGGGTGTTGGGATTGAGAGAGAGGGACGAGGAAGTAGATTCGGCCGGGTAGAAGCTGCTCCTCATCGGGAACGCGTGGCATGCACGTGCCGATGTACATTGACTCCGAGTTGCAGAGGAAGCACCCGGGGTTCTCCGAAACCACGTGGCTGGCTGGGATTGGCTGCTTGTACTCGCTGGTGACTACTCCACCCTCCATGTCCATCACCATGATCGTCGACGGCCTCCTAAATGATTCGAGGGCACGTGCAGCGCCGCTTTTGGTGCTGCCAGCAGCTACTGTCTTTGTTTTTAAGGTGGTCGGAGAATGAGAAGACGCACACAACCCCATTTCTCAGATGGTTCTGTTTCTTCCACTACTTGTTCTGCTTTTTTAATTGCTTTCTTTTATTTCTTTATTTTGTGGGTTCCGGATCTGGTTTGCTCTACTGTGAAGGGATTAGGTTGTTAATGTAAATGGCCACATTATAGGGTGCATAATACCTTAGCCATTTGACCAAGGTGTGCCATGTATGAGTTGTCTGTGCGCGTGCGCTGAGAGAGAACAATCAATTAAAAAGCGACTTTATATCAAGTAGTAAAAGGAATCGGCCATAATAATTTAATCTGAATTTTTCCTCACGAAAAACCGTGATTATTTTGTAATTTTAGAGGTGGGATAGAGGGAATTGGCTGCTGTAAAGTGAGGGTGATGCTAAAGAATCAAATCCGAAATTGAATGAGCACCTAATGTGGATGGTTATTTTAGTTTTTTATTTCAGAATGTAATCCCCAGGTGTTATGTGCTGGTTTTCGGTGACTCATGCACATATTGAGAATATTTTGTAAATAAGTACTCTTAAAGTATGTTTGGTTATGAAGTAAAAATAGGATGTAAATTTTTATGAATAGATTTTATATGTAAAATTATACATAAATTTCATTTATAAAAAATTTACTCACATTTTTATTCTAATCAATTAGCTGAAGTGATTGAAAATATTTGTAAATAATAAATAAAGTATAAGCAAAATAAAAGTCCATAAGAAAACAAAAATTAAAAATGAAAAATTGACCTTTTGTTTCTCGATTTTGTTGTAAGAAGATAAATAGAAACTTAATCCTTCTTCGACTAGATGGGACATTATAAACAAATTGTAATAGAGACTGCTAATTAATTGTCACTTTTTAATTAAAACTTCTATTTTTATTAAATTTATTTTATTGGTTAAATAATACACCATTATTAAATAATATTAAATTCTCGTGGGAAATTTCTAGATATGAAATTATCGGTGGAAAAAGAAAATCTTTATAAAATCTAAAATGCTCTGCCATAATTGACTCCGATAGAAAAGTATATGTGAAAACCCTAAAATTATTGACGGGCCATGCTGAGAAAACTGGACCACTGAAGAAGTTCGATAGTGGCCGTCTATTCTGAGAAATACACTACCAATTAAGTAATTGACATATAATTTTTTAAAAGAATTCTTAGAAACAATATTTTAAAAAAAAATAGGATCATCTACAACTATATGCTTATATATAAATTAAATAATCGTCTTAGTTTCATCAGATTAAATTTTTTATTCATATATGTGGTATGTTCTTGTAAGGAAATTTTTCATTTATTCTTCTTCTTTGGGTGTCTTCAGTCATGGATATAAAATTTAAATACTAGAAGATAGACATAGCTTGTTCCACTAATGAAAATTCAAAATGACGGCCAATGCAAGGGGATCTGTCTGTACTAGCTTCAAAAACTAAAAATAATGTACTTAATATTTTCATTCAAAAAAATTGGTAATAATAATATTTTTCAATAATTTATATATATATATATATATATATATATATATATATATCGTTAGTCTTTTAAAAAATAAATTAGAGATGTTCTCATTTTCTCATTCATTTCTCCTCGTTTTCCTAAAAACAAAAAGGCAACAAGTTGGCAATTTGGATGCCTCATCGCACACACAAATCAAAGAGTTTATCTTGGCATTGAAGAACCCAAATCCTTTGTGGGCTTAATACGACAACGCCTAAAAATAAGATGCTACACGCAGAAATGAAGTGGCATCAATGGTCAAATTGAGACATGATACTAGACTATTTCTCAAAAACAATTTTTCTTTTTATAAAAAAAGAAACGAAGAGGTTGTTTTAAATGTACTTTAATATATTTGATAAATACGTATAAAGTTGATATATTCTCTATTTTATTTTATATCTTTTAAATATTGTTTTTCAAAAGGAGTTAATCTTTAGTATCCTTTTATATATTCTTTTAAACATCTTCACTAAAAGTATAATATGATTATTTTGAATTTATAATATATTTCTTAAATTAATTCTAAAGATCAAATATTACATAGAATAAAAACATTTTTTATACAATCCAAACAAAACACATTATCTCATAATCATTTTCATTTAATACATCTAAATATAAAATTGATTTTACCTTAATTTATTGTAAAGATAATTATATATGTATACTTATAATTTACTATTAAAATCTATACTACTAATAAATAAGACTCATTTGAGGAAAAGTTTTCCACATGTCGATCTCTAGTCTTTTAAGACCTAATTTTCATAACCTTAATTATAAAACAAGATAAATACTTAGGACATGATTGATTTTGATATATTGATAATTGATAATTTAATACATTGAAGAGTATCAACATTTAATTGAATATAATTTTCATCATTTGAATAATGAATGTTAGATCAATGTTAGATCAATCCATTCTGAAAAGAAAGATAGATCAATCAACATTTTAATCTAATTAGGACAAATTAATTGATAATGCATTTTAAGAAAATAAGAGATGTGATCACTCCAAAAAAAAAAAAAGCAGAGGTAATCAATTTAGGCTAAAAATATGCTAATTATAAAATTGTTAGAATCTTAATTTGCTATTAGTTTATACTCATTATAGATTGACACTCATTTATGTAATCTGGTCTAATTTGATATAATAAGAGATAATTATAAATTGATACTAATATTAATACAAATTTTTGTAATCTAGTGTCATTTAATATGATCAAATCATTTTTTGATTTTTTTGATTGAAATTAATTTAAAATTGATAAACTACTCACATCTATATTGCTATATGTCACGACCCGACTTGAACGTGATTCGCACGTAAATCCCATCTCCACATAAGCCTTATGGGTGACGTGTAAATGCATATAATATATATAATATTATATTTAAAAGATGATTTTATTCTAAATCAATATCATTTCTCTGTTCAAAACATAATATTTAATATTCAAGTTTTGAAAACTCTTTTTAATTCGTTCTACAAATAATAAAATCATTAAACTAATTTATCACATGATATTAATCTTAATTCTAATAACTTGCTTAACCATCGAAAATTAATTTATACTACTTAGCTAATCAAATCATAATCTAATCGAAATCAAGAATTTCAAATCCAATCTTAAATCTTGCAACACATATAGGAAATTACATAAACTTTGAAAATAGTTACAGGATCTCAAAATACATGCGTGGTTAAGATCCTTAAACTATTGGAGCACTTCTACAACTAACAGAAACCTAACTAAGCCTCACAACAATGTAAAGCTCACCAAAAGGAAACTGAACTACCTGGCCAATGAGAACGACTTTGGACCTGCAACTATGAGAGGAAGGGAGAGGGGTGAGTCAACGGACTCAATGAGTGAGCTCTCACCCATCACCCACATGGGACAATGAGGAACATATATATATATATATATATATATATATATATATATATATATATAATGCAATATACATGCAACAATATAAACCAATTGATATGTACATACATAGATAGCTAGGAAAACACTTTTCATTCCACAATTTCATAAATGGGCATTTTTTTTTATTCATAATCAAACATGAAATCATTTAACTGAGGGTGAAGGAGAGCTGGGAAATAGTATTGCTAAGCAATAAATACATATATATAATAACTAAGCTGTAAAATCCTAAGTCCTATTGGACAAGCTAAGGGTACCTAACTAAGTCCTTTCTTTAACTTGGAGGAAATATTGTCCTCTGACGAACACTTATACCAAGGTTAACGATCTCTAAAGCTTAATAACTTTTTCCTTACTCTATCGTCTAAACTAGTTTGACAAAAAGAAAACTATAGTTGAAAAGAATGGGTACTCTATCCCTGGCGAAGCAAAGCCCCTAAATTATTAGTACTCTAAGAGTTTTGGACTCAAACAATTCTAAAAACTAACTTTAGCATAATTGTGTGAAACTCATGCCCAAGGATCACCCTATGTAGGCATTCTGATTTCAAGACCACATAATATGTATCTAACAACTGTATGAATCGTACTGAATTCTGTACCTCTTGGTACCTTAAAACTGAAGTTTTGAATTTAAATCTTAAGCTAACATAACTTTTCATATTCTTGATAAATCTAAAATCATAATTTAAATACTTGGGTTCATAATCATAAAACTCTCAACATATTTATTGAAATAATAACTAGATAAAATCATGTATTTTTCAATAATCATTTCATTAGCATATAAAACATTTTCCATACACATAACATAGCAATCATGGTCTCATGATTTTGTAAAATTCATTCTTTCATGCTATCATCATAAATCATAATTTTTTTTAGCTTGACATAGTCATGTAAAAATCATTTTCTATACTTTTTCTTATCACAAATCTCATATTCATCAATTATCATGCAATAAACATATTTATAATGATAAAACTAAGGCTATAAGATCAAATCCACTCACCGTTTGAAGCCGAGAGTATGTGGGCACCACCAACTTGATGTGGAGAGCTTGGAATGACACCAAAACAACTGCCATAGAGTAAACATAACTCTAGATTAAACTCTAATAACCTCTATAGAGCTCTAATCTAACTCTAACAACATTGGGGGAGCACCTCCACTTGACAATAATGAGAGAAACAACAAACTCCAACTCAAGATCATGAAGGAATGGAAGAAAGAGACCAAAATCTATCAATATAAACATACCTTGATGATTTGGGGAGCTAGATTTGAGATAATGAGGGAAGAGAAATGGGTGGAAGAGGGTTTCTGTTCGAGAAATTTAGGAAGAAGGAGTGGGGAAGGGTTTTATAGAAGGGGAAGGGTTTCAGCTAGTGAAACGACATCGCTTTGTACTATTCACGCTCCAGCGGACTGCTCAGTGGTGAGGCCGAGTACCACACGTTGGACTGTGCACTTATGACCGCCAGAGTCTCCAAACCGCACCGCATGAAACCGCCCTGGTGACCGCCTAGGTCTCCCAAACCGCACCGCATGACCGCATCGCATGAAACCGCCTTGGTGACCGCCATAGCATCTCCAAACGCACCGCATGACCACATCGCATGAAACCGCCCCAGTGACCGCTATAGCGGTCAAGCGTGTACATCCCCGCCTGCAAACTTATAACCACTATAGCGGTCCTAGAATCCTAGGCAAAACTAAACTGTTGCATAATTCCTATCACACAACTTTTGCAATCATCTCACTTATCTTTTAAGTTAATCATTTATTTTTCTTCCATTAACTTTAAAACATAAATGTAAATAAGGAAATACCCCCATTTGGATTCAAATAAAATATCAAAAAAATTAAAATCCCAACCATTCAAAATCCAAATTTTGGGTTTTAGTTCAAATCCGAAATTTTTTTAGATTTTCTAAACTTGAGGGCTCAAAATGAAACATTTAAAGGTATCATAAAATTCATTAAAAATTCATCTTTAACTCATTTTCCCTCTAGGAACAATTACCAGGACTTTTGATCCCAAGATTGTCACTCTAACATATAGCCCTCCAAGGAGGTGTAGGGTCCATACTAGAGAACTCTAGAACTCCGGTGGGTCTCGAGGACCTTGAAGCCGTGCACAGAACTGTCTATCGACACGTGTACAGGGTATTACACCATATGTCATTTTCTTACAATTTCTATTTTTAAAAATTTATTTTTTGCTTCTAAAATGAAGATATATTCCACAATTCAAAATCATATTTAAATCAATTCATATTTTCCACATTTATAACAATAAATGTCAATTATTAAATTGAATTTCATGTTTAAAAATGCATGCACATTCTTTTCTTGAAAGCCTTTAAATGATATCACATTGAATTTTGAAACAGAGTAGCGTGTATCAATTTTATATTTTTTAATGATGATATGTATCAACAATTTAATATATATAGATATAGATAAAGATTAGTAATTATTAATAACATCATCATTATATTTTTCATTTAAAAAAAATCATAATTATTACTCTTCTTATTCATATTACCATTCAACTTTAAACATATTTAAACATTCAGATGTAATCATCTACTCGCTTTCCTCCAATCTTTATTTATCAGAAATTCATTCCTCCAAATTTGTCTTTCATTTTTTGGAATCCTTCTCATCTATGCTTTAATGCTATTTTTCTTTTTTGTTTGACAATTTCTTCTCTAATCTCATGTTATTTCGATTTTTTTCATCCATTACCTTATGTTTGGTATGTTGGTGAGGACGATAAGCCAAAAATGCTTCTTCTTTGTAGTCTGATGGCAACAAAAGAGGATTAACCAATAAAGGATATATAGGAATCGCCTCTAGAGGGGAGCATTGGTCAATCATGATGAAGAGGCAAAGTAGAAGGATAATTTTTTTTTTGTTTTTGTATCTATTATCTTAAAATTATCACTTTATCTTATTCTTTTTCATTTTTTTAGTTTCTCTAGCTATTTCCTTCTCTCTTTCCCTCCTTATTTGTTTTTTCACTTACATTATTGATTTTGCTTTTCTTTTATTGATTGATATATTTTACAGAGAATATGTAGCTTATTGCATAGGAATAAGTTGTAAGAGGTGTTATCATTCATGTCCGCTTTAATTTTGACAAGTTTGAAGTTTTGGAGCTAATGGATTGGTTTTCAATAAGAGGTAGAATGAGCATCCCTGCCTTTACGACAAGCTATGTAGTGTAATCTTCAATTCGTTCTACACTTAAATAGTTATATTTTAGTGATGCAATGTAAGAAACAGAAAACGTAATTTTATTTTCTGTTACTTTTTTGTTTGTAGTTCTTACCAATGATTAAGAAGAATAACAAAGAAAGAAAGCAAGGTGGGTGGATGGGTTATATGTTGGTATCTGATATAAGACAAGTGGATATTGTTAGCTCAGAACCTTCTGAAAGTTTTAATGAAATATGTTTTGAATGACAACAAAGCCAATTTAAAGAAAATACTTTGAAGAATATCTAACGTTTATTTTGAGTTTCTTGAAGTAGCAAACAATTAATTTATAATAAATGGGGATAATGATATAATGTATACAATTAATTTTTTAATTCACAAGAAATGAGTTTTGTTCATATTTAAATTGATTTGAATATTTTTGTTTATTTTCATTTATCTAGAATTTAAAATTCAAAATACATGATAAGTGCTTTCCAATTGTTTTTGCACTTGATCATGTCCCTTCACTATTTTCATTTCTTTCTTTTTCCGCCATTAATAGTTGGACAAGGGAAATAATACAAATTGCTTCAACAGAAAGTGCTAATAGGCTAGGTAACAAAGAATGTTGTAAAATAGATAAAATCTCACCATAATACCTAGTCATAAAAGTAACATAATGTTGGTCATTTCAAAATGTTGTTCATTTTGTTTGGTTATATCTATTTTATATTTTACTATGTATTTTGAACTCATGTAATAAAAAAAATAAAAAAATTGACTATTTAAATCTTTGAATAGTTTATTTGAAAATATTTATTTATTTTTTACTTGATTTAATTTGATTGTCAATATAATTGGAATTAAAATGTTTTTCATTTCTATGTTTAACATTAAATAAATTAATAAATATTAGATAATTAAACTATAAATTGAAATTAAAATGTAAATATGTATTTATTTCACTTTATTTTATTTCCAAAATTATTTTGAGGAGAAAATAATTTATTCTAAAAGTGCAAAAAATATCTTATAAAATGAATCATAATTTTATAACGAGAAGTTTATAAAGATGAATTGTACAAATTTTCTTTCCTTCTAATGACCTTTTTTTTATTTTGCTGCTTTTCTAATGACTTTATTAAGTATATTTTAAATTGAGAATTATTTATGTTATTATACATGAGTAACATAAGGAAGAAATTACAATGCATTCCTATGTTGGAGTTTATGAATAAATATCATGGATAAAGTTAATGTATAAAATTATTCCATGAAAATTTTCACCTCAATTTTTTCCCCACTTAAAAATAGCCTATGATATTAAAGAACATGGAATGGATGAGAAACATATAAATTTTTTATTTTAATTATTTAACTCCTCTTTAACAAGTGGACTTCAAATCTTATAATTTATGCATTTTAATTTTTCTATTTAATTTTAGTTAATAATTGTTAATAGGTTGAATAATGTGGACAAAAAAAAAGGAATAGGAAGGATATCTAGCATGATTCATTTTTTAATAAATTGGAGAGACAGGAAAAATGAAACAATTTTTTTTTCATTTTGTTCAATTTATAATCACTTTAAAATTTTAAAAATATTTATTATAAAATGAATTACATTTTCAATAACAAAGTGATAAATGAAATTGATTTATACAGTTTTTTATTGTCATTTATTATTCCAATAATAGTTTTAATATTATAGTTTTAAAAAATATTATTTCACCTTAAACTAAGCATTTTTTTATAAGATGTATCATGTAATAACATAATATAAACTTACATTTACATTATACATTTAAAACTTTATGTATATTAGTCTTAATTTTTATAACCACGTTCATCGCATGGATAAAAATGCTAGTATTTTTAAATTTATGACCAATACTAATGCACATATATTCTAAGTTAATTTGCTTTTTGTTTAAGAAATATGAAATCAAATTTCAATCATGTATTTTTTTTTATTAAAATACTCTCACTCAATCTGCGATATCTAACTAAATATTGCGCCATTAATGTTCTGCTATATTTTTCAATTGACCATAAATTATGAAGAGTAAAATCAGAAAGTTAATCATAAATATTATTGTTATATATGACCAAGAGAACAAAAAATATTGTTGACAATAATTTTCTCTCAAAATTACAAATAAAATCATCAATTTGAAATAGCATTTTCTTCTTAATTGCTTTGACTTCATTTTACTTTGCATATGAGAATGGAATTTCAATAACTCTATCGATGTTAGTTGTTCCATAATTGAATATTTGTCTAGTTATAAATGCGTATTAGAATTAAGGAAATGATGGAGAAAATATTAAAGTTGTAAAAAGTTAAAAATAATTTATTGAATTACTCTTATTTCTTTTTAATATTCCAACTTTTTCTCCCTCCTCCACTATATCTCTTTCTTCTTCAATAATATTTAATTGGGTATTATTAAAAAGAAATAATTAATGCTATTTAAATTCTTGAAATGGACATTATTTATAGACAATGAAATTTTTTAAGATGGACAATTATTCAAAGACACAAGTACTATTTTCTATTACTCCCTCTGTTTCCCAAGTAGTCTAATAAGAAAATTTTGCGTTTCCATAAATATATGTCTATTTGGAAATTTTAGACAGCATTTATTAATTTTTTTAATTATATCCCTTATTAATTTATTTTCTCTTTCCTATTAAATACACACTTAGAGAGAAATATTAAAGACGGTATTATAAAGTATATATAACTTTTGTTAATATTGAACATTATCAATAAATCTTTTAATTCATGTGCATTTTTAAAACTGATAAATTATTTGTGAATGGAGGAAGTAATTACTGAGAGTTAGATTTAATTAACCCACCTAACATCTAAGTTAGGATTTCCTTTTCTTTATCTGAAGTGCATTTATTACGTGAAACTAATGAACATTGACTCAAAGTGTGGTCGTTTATATAAATTATGTGAAGGGGAGTGGTTAGATCTTATGCTAATGGAAGTAGTTAGACATTGAAAAATTAAGTTGAAGATAAGCTTTATGACGGTAAATGAAGAGAAGGCAGATAATTTGTATCCTAAGAAGCATGGACACACCGTCTAGGTGGGTGTCCTGTGTCGGATATATTTTGGATACCGACACTTATGATACGTGTTGAACACACATCCATATAAGTATAATTAAAAATATAATTTTTTTAAGTTCATACATGCACTGAACATGAAAAAGACTAGTTGGATAATTTTAAAAAATTTTCAGTTGATAAAAAAAATTAATTAGATAAAAAAATTATATAAATATTACAAAAAAATTCAGATAAAAAAATAAAATAAAAAAATTATATATATATATATATATATATATATATATATTATGTCCGTATTTTATAATTTTTGAGTTTAGGATATTTATATATCTATGCTCATGTTGTGTCCGTTTGTATCTCATTGTATGTAATGACACTAGCATCCCATAGATGCTACTCAGTTGTTCAGTTGGAACCTTCCTAGATAATGACTGGTCAAGCGATGAAGGACGGTTCATGCGGTGAAGGGCGCAAGAGGCATATGGCCTAATTAAGTCGTAGAATTCAAAGCAAATAAAACTTTTTGACTATATATATATATATATACGAGCAGGTTACTTTATCCCAAAAATAAAAAGAAAAATAATAAAAGAGAACAAGCAGGGTTGCTGCAAAAAGCATAATATTAAAAACCAGTTTGAATCCGTCGTTTCACCAAAAAATCAGTTTAAGTAACAGGTCATGAAATTGATCGAAGCCATTGCCCCAAATCAGTATTAAAATTAGTGCCAACCCGTTAACTCAGTTGAGTTTTGTATCAAAATTAGTGACTTGGTCATTTTTAATAGTCGCGGTCTTTTTTTTTATTAAATAATGTTATTTTTTGAAACCTTAAAAAAATTATAAGTTGACTTATAGAAAAATATAGTAATTTTGTTTGTATTGTCATAACTTATGAGTTTGTGATGTAAAACTTTGTGAGTTTACTTGGATAATTATATTTTGAACTTTCAATTGTGATTTGTAATTGCTAAATGTGAATAATATTTAGAAATTTATTTATGTTTTTATATTTGGAACTCTTAAAAATTCTCAAATTAATTAATTATCATTTTATTATATTTTATTTAAATTTTTATATATTTTTTATATAAATTTGGTTAAATTAGATCGACAAATAACCTATTCGATTTAACTAATAACCCAATACTTTAGTAATCAAATACAGGTTGAGTTTAAAAACTATAATAAAAAGTAAAGAGCATTGATGGGAATCTGTAAGAATATATGGCCTTATTTTAACAGCCCAAAGTGAAGTGTCCAATGAGATCTACTCAAATCTATTCGGTGAAAAACAAGAGCTTTTTACTTAGGGGTGGTGAATTGGGCGTAGACAAGCTAAGGTGCCAATGTGCTTTGCGTTAAAACCAAAATTTCTCTGCAGGGAATTGGTTGGAGAATCCGAACACATGCTGTACCCATTCTTTTGGGAGTGTACGATAAAGATAGTCTAGCATAGCAAAGACTATGACTTCTGACCAAAAAAAAAAAAAAGACTATTGACTGAAAAAATAAAAATAAAAGCATAGCAAAAACTAGAAAATAAAACCCAATAAAGACTGCCGTCTCAACAGGCTAGCTGCAAGTAGTCGAATACTTGTAACCAAAAAAAAGTTTGTCGAATAATATCATTAAATAAATTACGTGGATCAGACCACAAAGTAATAAAAAATAAAAGACGTGGAAAAATATGCACATGTTGATTTAGAAATTACATTTGAATATAAATAAGAACTATCAAGATAGAATCGTATAAATAGCACCACAAAACTTCGTTAAAATGTGTATATAATTTAAGCTTCGAATGAGGTAATCTCCCTTTCAGTGTTTAAATTTTCAACTTAAAAGAGAGTGACTTATTTTTGAGCTGGCTTGATAGTTTCACGTGTTTGCAAATGTGTATGTTTCTCAGGTAACACTCACTTTTCGTGGTAACTGTTTTAGTGAAACTACAAATCCTAAAGTACTGAAAAGGAGAAAAAACGAAACTAATTAAGTTAAAAAAGCTACGTGATTAGTCATAGTAAAATAGTCAATTTAAGATAAGTTTATTTGTATGTTAAAAGTTAATTTTATCTTCAAATCCACCTGTTAATCGCGTGGTAAATATGTAAGATGCTACTGCGTAAGTATGGATCGAGGTAGGTGAATTTGATGAGCCCCTCATAGAAACAGCTATTTCCTTCCTCACCTGCTGCTGGTACCGCTATCCCCAGTGTTTGACCAGATTGATGAAAGGCTTTAAAGCATAGATTTGGGGTTCCACTAACTGGCTTTCCTTTACAATGAAACCTTGTTAACTAGCCATGCCTATTATAATTATTTATATCTTCTTTGTTCAAAGTCCAACTTTATATGTATTAATTGTGTTCAACTTCAAAGTACTCCCTTGACTGCAAGATAATATAACAAACAATGTGAAATAACTTTGACCTTGTATTGCTATCTAGATCTAGATTGGTTCGAATAAAAGCCCCATTTCATTCAAAGGGATTGGATTCCTTTCATTGACTTCAATTAGAGTAATACACCTTTTCCTTTTCTTTTTCACTTTTTCATGTTACCAAATCAAGCAGCATATGCATGCTACTTCTTGTTCAATTTCACCAGGACTCTAGTTATAAATTCTGTCAAAATTGATATTCATAATTGGATCTGTTTTAAGTGATCACTTTAAAGCTCTTTAGTTACACTATATATGAACTTTATTTTGGCAATTGGCATGAATAGGAGAGAAATACTAAGGGTGTGTTTGATTTGAGTTTTTAATTTTTAATTTTTATTTTTAATTTTTTAAATTTTATGAAGAAAATATTAAAAAATTTTAAAATTATAAATTTTAATTTTTAATATTTTTTTCATAAAATCTTATAAAATAAAATTAAAAATTAAAAATTAAAACCAAACGAACCATAATATTTGCGGAATAATCTTGAGTCTAGTAACTAGTACAATTATGAAGGGGTATTGTCCTGCATGGATCCTAAATAATTCGATGAATTTTCACGGACCTAGATAAGTTTCAAAGTTTCAACACGCACGTTTGGCCTATATTTTCAAATTAAATTCGATTTGGCATCTCTGTACCCGAGTCATCAATCATCACATCGCAACAGCTGGATCTACGCATACACTAAACCTATCATATAAATTAATTAGTATAACCTAATGTGTCATTTAATTTACCAAATTTTCTCACCACACTCTCGTACTCGCAAATCACAATTGCTCAGTCATGTATCCCAATCCATAGCTAACAGAATGGACGAAATTAGCACAATGCCATGGCTGGCCCTAACCAAAACAAACCACATTCAGTTCATATCCATAAGGTGGAGCAGTACATGCTGAGTCGTCACATTTGCCATATTGTCATGTCATCAACTAAGTACGTACCGACCTCACGACAGTGCAGGAACAGATTATGGGACCTCTTTTGAAGATGTGTGCACATTATTTGGGCATTCACCATCATGCCCCCGTACAAGTTGAAATGAAATGAAATCGGCATTGCAAGTGCAAAATGCTACTGTGTGTATGCAGAGATAAGAGAATGGCGCTGAATCTCAGCCTCATCTCATTGGCTGTGTGAGGTGTAGGACCCATACACACGCAACATTGACTGCAATTTGCAATGGCATGTTTGATGTGAATTGTTTTGTTTGTTTTTATTATTACCGTACGACCACAGGCTTGTTACAGCTGTAAAACAATCCCTTCACATCACGTTCAACAACTAAACCTAAAACCCAACCTCAACCAATGCCCCATGTCCGACCCCATTCTTTGCTCCTTTTGTTGGGTCCGGCAATGCCTGTAGTGTAATCTATGCTCCAAATTCTGCACCCAACCTATACTCTTTGGCCACTCTCAAGTCCGGAGAATTCGTTGGTACCCATATCAAACATATTATCTCTATCCACTTTTTAACTATCTTTTAAAAAATTAATAAAAATTTTATACATTAAAAATTTAATATATTTAGACATAAAGTTTTTAACATATTAAATTTTTATTGATTCCTAAAAAATAGTTAAAAATAGTCGGAGGAAATATAATGGTGACATAAATTTTTTGCTGGGTTCATATTTTGTTCTTTTCATCTCGTCTTTTATCATACTCATTAGTCATTACTGGTCCTTCAATCTCCTTAAAACTCACCCCTTTCACATCCATATATCGTCTTAGTCATAGTCAGACAACCAACTGATTAAATTACTATTTGCTAATTGCTATGGATCACTATGAGTTATAACAATATATATTATAATCTCTCAGCTGTCAAACTTGCATGAATTGGATTTGATAGAACATACATTTTAGAAGAATATATTTATTTGCTCCATACTCTGTAAACAAGTGCCTGAGGATATAGATAAGGTGATGTTCATCAATCCATTCTAAACCTAGGCATATAGGTTTGGTTAGTTTACCCCTAAGTGAAAATAATAATTCCCGAATCTGTTCCATCATTTTTATATTTTCACCCCATCATGCTCGGTTTCTGGTTTTTATATTGTCTTCTACCGCATATATATATTCTGCGCTTGGCACGGCACAAGGCCATCACTTTCTTACATGATGCATCCTTTTTTTTTTTAAAGTTTTTGGGTAAAGCATGATGCATCTTTAATTCTATATTTGAAAATTGAAATTATTTATTACTTTCGTTAAATAGTTTACCTGAGGTTCCAATTTCAGAAGGCCCGTAATTACAAATTACAGTACAAATGCTGTTACTGTCAACAGCTATATATTAACAACTGCAGCTACATATCTAATTCGATATGTTCATGTTAGACGCTTATTTTAATTTTGGGATTAGTCTGATGTCTTTTTCAAGAATGCAAAAACTGACAGAAATAAATATCATACCAAAATACTGCCCCAATGATCAAATATTAAAGGCTATATACGAATACGATTCAGGGGGTTAAAATTAGAACAATTCAGAGTTAAAAAAAGAGACAGAAATTTTAAAGACCGGAATATTCCACAAGGCTTGATCCAACTCTACATAAATCATTGAATCTAATCGCTTCCATAGTTCCCTAAAACCATTCTAATTTTAAAAAATCTTTATATTAATTTTTTAAAAAATATTTATATGTATTTACAAGGAAAAAAACAAAAATCACCGGCACATATTTTTCCGAAACTACCCTACTCCGGTATCGAACTCAAAAACGCCGTAAACTTCCCTCTACCACCACCACCACTCCTACTGTTTCCTCTCCTCGACCTATTTACAGCACCGACGGCCGCAGGCACAGTCTGGCAAGGCTTATAATTATCTCCGCCGGCGGAGAACACAATCTGATTCCGGCGCCATCCGCATTTACCGGCGACGGCGCCGCTCTTCATGAGGGCGGAGCTGGCCCTAACCGCCAATGCGGCCATCTCGGCGGGCTGCAAGGTATGCCTCAACAGACTCAGCGGAAGAGCGAAATAGAGCTGTCCCGGCTGCAAAACATCGTCCTCATCGACGGCCGTAACGACGTCGTCGAAGTCCATCTCGTCGGAGTTGCATATGAAACACATGGGGTATTCTTTCAACAGGTACGACACCTTCACGGGGTACGAGAATTCCTGAAGCCTCCCGTCTTGTAGAACGAGCTTGGCTGTTGCAACAACCTCGACCGAATCGGACGAACTGCAATTCCCCATTCCGTTGTGCGTGACTCGGTGTGAGTTAGTTTAATTTGCGACTCGGGTGTGGAATTGGGAAGGGAGAGAAAGGGGGTTGATTAGTTAATCAGAATTAGCAAATTTGGCATTGGCTGGAGAAGAAAGGAACAGGAGGTTGAGAGTATTTATAGGAAGGAGCCAACCTCGTGATTTGGACATTTCTGCCACGTCATACATTTTACTAAAAATTTTCTGGAATTTGGAACAGTGGGAATGGCTTTCCAGGCTGTAAGTTGTTGTTGACAGGTTGTACTACTCGCTCTCTCATTAGTGTGTTTGTGTGTGTGTGTGAAAGGCCTAGACCCTCTTTCGAGATTCGTAGTATTTTGGTGGTATTTATGAGAACGATAAATATTTGGTGTATCATATGTCTTCATTTCTTAATAATAATTGTAGTAAAAAATTATATTATTTTAATATATTAATATTTTAATATATTAAAATTGTATAATCTTTTATCATAACTACTATTAAAAAATAATTAAAGTATTTATTTATAATAATACTATATTTTAAAATATGACATAAATAATTGTCGATAATTCATTATTTGTGCCATATTCTAGGGTAAAGTATTGCCAAAAAAAAGTATACTAGAAATTTTTTCTTACGGACACTGCCGCCGAGGGGTTTCCGAATTTTTGGAGCGATTTTCACCGTTGATGGGAGCAGATCACGTGACGTCTCGTGGGGGGGCAGTGGGGTACCTAATTTTTGCACCGTAGATTCAACCAACGGGCTATGATGGATATGTTGTCCTTGTTCCGAATTAAGGGTGGGATGTGGAGTTTGGAGAAATAAAGAAGTATGGTAAGGTTTGCGAAATTTGGGAATGAACTATTCGTCACACGCCACACAAAAGTACATACAAAATGGTGCTGCGTTTCAATTGCGAGATTCACATCGGTGTTCGGTTTATCACTGGGGCTGGAATCCACATTTGTTAGTAGTGTCAATTTCCGTGACGTGGAAAATGGAATTTACAGATTAATTCTTGATTATAAATAGAAATGTATACTACTACAATCGCATCAAATGTGAGGTCAGTGAAAAAAAAATGAATCACTAATGTGTTTGTGCTATAATCATTATTTCTTTGAATAGCACGCAATTGCATCCAACAAAACGATGAACATTTTTATATCTGAACAAAACGATGAGCCTTATATCATTGAAGAGAAAGACTAACCAATATAAAATTTGAGTTTTGCTTCTCTTTTTCTTCTTGTCGTTTGCTTCTCTTCCAACACGTGGAAATCGAGCCACATTCAAATGTGCACAGTTACTTCTAATCCCATTTAGAATGAGCATTTTATTTTCTTAATGATGATCGGAGATTTGCCAGACATGAAAGCCGATCTCAATTTTGAGCTGAGTGTTTTTCTTTTTTTTTTTTTTAAATGAAAAAATTAGAAGAAAAGTACATGTTAAAACTTAAAAAGGTCAGAGATCCCGCTTTTAAGGAGATCGCGTTGAAAATTAAACAGTAGTTGGGTGAATATTAATGATGGCATACCTAGCAGTTTAGCGTTCCCATACAGTGCATGCAGTTTGATTTTGAGGCCTATCATTATTGAACAAGATTGCTTTTGGGGTGGGCGCAATTATTGAGCGTCCATGGTACCAAATTTTCTTTGTCGTTATTATTTGCCTTTTTTTGGTACCTTGTTAAATTGTTATTTGTTAATTTGGCAAGCAAACAAAACTTTTATGAGTAGCGTACATGGATTGGAGGGTGAGAGAGTAATAGGGAGTCAGAGTGAGAAGGGGCGTGTTGTGAGTGGCGCGAAAAGAGGACGTGGCGAGAGCAGAGGTCCATGGGTGCTTCGCTGCAAGGTGGATGGGAAGCCACGTTGAGGTGGAGAAAAATAACTCTGGGAAACGCAAACTGGACAAATAAAGAAAATAATAATAATAATAATAATAATTAATTAATGATAATAAAATATAGTACTTGAGATAGAAGCAGAAGCACTCCGACAGAAGCTGGCGCCGAAACCATTCCATGTCATTCCGGCTACTACTGCTCTCCTCAACGCGAATTAGGGTGCTTCCAATTCGATTTGATTCGGTTTTGATATAAAAATTAATCGATTTAATTAGTAAATCTTATTTTAATTTAATTTGATTTGGTTTGATTATTTTTAAAGAAATGAATTGAACTAAATTAATTTAAATAGGCTTGAATTGGTTTTGTTTTTAGTTTTTAAAATGTAAAAAAGTTATTATAAATAATATTAAATTAGAGTAATTATTATTATAAAATTATATAATTATAAGATCTAAGCTAATTTTTAAAATTCATATTAATATGTCATACTATTAACTAATAAGTTAAACAAATGATAAAATAATTGAACAAAAATCATGTTGATTGAATTAAAAGAATTAATGTATAATTGAAAATCTTAAATATTGAGTTAAAATATATTACAAATTTAGATATGAATATGAAATTTTAATAACTAATGCATTCAATTAATAAATAAAATTATTAATATAATATCTTATTGGTTCAATTTGGTTTGATTTTTATAAATTAAGAATCAATTCAAAATTAATTTCAATTTTGATTGGTTTTCAATTTTTGGATCAGTTTGGATTGGTTTTTGAATACCCTTAACATGGATCCAACATAAGATTGTAATGCCTAAATTTGATGTTCTAGAAAAAGTGAAGTTATAAAGTTATTTTTTATCAATAAGTAAATTTAGTATTACAAAATTTATGTTTGGGAGCATTTATGCGTTTAAGAATTTAATTTTGATTTTGTTTGTATTTTTGTAGCAATAAATATGATTGGGCTTTATACTTATTATTTGAATATTCATGAAAATAGAAGAATATGATTGAATGATAGTGAAATATTGTTATAATATTTAAAACAAGTTTGATAAAATAAATATTATTTAATATACCAAAAAAATAAATATTATTTAAATAATATTGATCAAATTACTTTTGTTTATGAAATTACTAAAAAAATATATACATTACAATGATAATATTGTTATTTTATTATTCTTAGTTATTTTTAATAAATTATAATATATTTTTAAAAAAAATTGAATATAGTATTAAATTTAAAATAAAATAAAATTACTATAAGTATATATATGAGAAGTTGTAATTTAATTATAATTTTAATCAATCAAGTTGTAATATTTTTATAATAAACAATAATATACCTAAATCAACATATTTATATTTACATATCAAGTTATTTAGTATATAGCAATATTTTTTTATGAAAGATAGAGATAGAAATAAATTATAAAATGAAATAATTTATGAGAATAGTTAGTTGCAAAAGCACTTTAAATTAAATGATATAAAAATTAGTAAAGAAAACAAAAGGCAAAAGTAAAAGGATTATAATGTGAATTTTATATATTTTACAAAGAAAGTAGAAAAATTAACGTAGTTTTGATTAACGGGAAAGTAATTAAAACTTGCCTTCACTCAAATCTTGATTTCAAATTAAAATCACGTTGAGAATCAACAAACGTATCCCCCCTCTTTTTTTTTATAATCAAATATCATTTGTTGATCGCAAAAAGATAAGTTTGAGAATCTCAAAAGTGGACAAATTAAACTCCCATCCATCTACGTTATTATTATTATCATCTTTAAAATAATGAGGTGCATTCACACCAAGGAAATGTTCTTCTCCAACTAGTGATCTATATATCATGTATTAATCTGAGTATAGGCAATTACGTACATTCAAGTAAAATAAATATACTTATATACTAATGTGAGAGAGTACTATATTTGACATGCTTATTTGATGTTTAAATAATAAAACTCTCACCAAGTATGCAACTTTCGAGAGACTAATTGTTAATACATTGCATGGTAATACATTTCAAATATAAAATACATATTGCATAATATATCACTACTACACATTACGCTTTTACTAACATTTTGTTAGTACCACTTTTTGAAATGTTGCTGAATGATATTTTAAACAACACTTTTACTGAAAATGTTACCTAATATCATTCTTATTCACTATTTGAAAGAGCGGCCCACTCAATTTCACGCCTCTCTGCCCCTCTACCTAAAATGACACCCTCTTAATACACCTCACCCACTTAATATACATAAACTCTTTATTAAAAAAAAAAGGTAAATTACACTCAACTTCCTTGAGTTTATGAAAATGTAACTTACAACTCTCTAGTTGTCCAATCTACGTTCACATCCCCTCAGCTTATCAAATTTTAAGTATTTATATTATACTTATACCCCTTGCTCAGAGCACAATTAGTGACTTAATAGAATGATATTTTTATAATATTGGCTGTTTCTATTTAATAAAATTATAAAAATGCCCTTACCCACTCTTTTGTTATTGTCGAGCAAGTAAATGAATTTTTGTAATTTTATTAATTAAGAACTATTAAATTATAAAAATATCATTCTATTAAGTTTATTAACGATGTTCTGTTAGTGAGGGGTGTGAGTGTAATATAAATACTTAAAATTTAACAAATAGAGGAGGTGTGAGTATAGGTTGAACAACTAGAGGAGGTATGAGTTGCATTTTTCACAAACCTCAAGAGAGATAAGTGTAATTTACCTAAAAAATATATACATATACTCATTCAGTCAGCGCTTATATGAAAAGGGTAATTTATTGTGAGAGAAAATGAGTAAATTTTGATTGTTGGATATTATATAAATAGTTAAAATTAAAATATAAAGTCGTATGATTTTTTTAAAATGAGCATATGAATATTAATTATCATTAATTAACTTCTAATTTTGATTATCAATGTATGATTATATGATTCAAATTTACTCTTCTCATTCTCATAATAAATCACCACTCTTATATGATTCGCCCCTACTCACATGTACTAACATATCATATATTACTTGACATCTTTTATAATTTTTTATTCTTTATTAATGATGAATTGACTTTATTTTAATCTTATACATTCAAACTTAAATTTCTATGTACATAGGAATGCAAGGGAATTAAACTAAAAAAGGGCTCTAATATATATATATATTCTTTCTAACATGGGCATTACTTTAGATTTGAAAAATCGTAAAAGTAACATCTTTAATTAAACAAACTAAATCATAAAGCATGTGATTATATATATATTAATCCAATTAGGCGGCAAGGTGAGGATTCAAGGCCACAGTACTAGAAAAAGCAAACAAACCATTTAAAGTTCCATAAAGGCTGCAGAATTTAACTCCTTCCGTCCATTGATTTCACTCTTCATTGCATACCCTTCTCATCTATGGAAATTCTTCTCTATGAAGTAAAGAGAAGGTACATTAATGCCTTCTTTCATGTGGCTCTTGGTGGGGGGTTCAGGGAGGGTGGGGAGCTAAAGTGAAGCCTTTTCTTTGTTTATGTATTGAAATTCGAGGTCCATGATCTTGTTCAAAAAGACATGTCTTTCTCTTCCTTGATAATATTTTTTGGTTGTTATGCATGAATAATTATCATCCTGACCCACCCCTCTCAAATCTTGCCAGAAGCTTCTTCTCTAATCTCCTTCCCCACACAATCATGGTCTTTATCGTAAAACAAGGTCCACCTGATGAATGCTTTTCAACTTGCATATTAATTAATATATAAATTCTCAAACCCTTTTTCTTTTTTCTTCTCTCACACAGGCTAATCGAATTTAAAATTTGAAGTTATAATAAGTAAAAGGTTTTAACTTTTGTAGATGTTTGTGTAAAGTGTTTAAACATGATTAACTAATCATATGATATGTCTATTATTTATGATTTTTCAAATATAATAAGTAAAGCTAAACATTTTTAATAATATGCATTATGTATAATTGGATGACAGAATTAAGTAATTCGCAACTTAAATGGTCTATCAGTTTTATAAATTCACTCCCGATCTCATGATTTTACAAGAGATTTAACTTCTATATATTATTAGAATTTTTTATAAATTAATTGGTCGGCAAGAGCGAGACGTTGGTGATGGAGGGGTGCGAAGCTAGGTGAACAACATGGAACCCTTTTAGACAAACCGGCTATCACCTTTTGCGATCTCGAACTTGACTAAGTGAGGGTTATTCACCTGAATCAATAACTTTCATCATACATATATTATATGTGAATCCCCTTAAATAATTCAAGGGTGGCTAATCCTTTATTTGTTTACTTTATCA
Organism: Dalbergia oliveri; assembly: GCA_030441495.1. Taxonomy (NCBI): domain Eukaryota; kingdom Viridiplantae; phylum Streptophyta; class Magnoliopsida; order Fabales; family Fabaceae; genus Dalbergia; species Dalbergia oliveri. The sequence goes on from JAMLFY010000004.1 coordinate 9,266,013, forward strand.
ATATTCTTTTTAGGAAAATTTGATCTAGTTCAATGTTTTGTTCATACTTCATAGTGCACCAAAAAAATTTTAAACGGTACATGGTACACTAAATTTATAATTGATGTGCAATAGAATTCATTATGATTGATTAATAGTGTAAAACATTTTAGACTAAAAGTGTACCCAACTTAATATCTCTCTTTGAATTTATTTTTCAGAGTCAAATGCAATTATTTTGTTTTTAAAATGTGATGCTATTTAAACTCTTCTTGCATTAGATAAATACTTTGGACCAAAACTAGTGACAAATTAGTTTAAGCATCCTTTTCACTCTTCGCTTAGTTTTTGTTTGCCATTTACAAAGTTTGGAGTTCAAATTGCAAGCATTGTCACATTTTTCTGTCGTGAATAAAGAAGGTGGAGAGAATAAGGTTAATCCTTATATGGCAAAATGTTTGTTGCATTCTTTCTAATATAAGAAAATTATTGACAAAATTTTCAATATTTTTTTGTAGTACCTAATTACTTCTTGAAATTAAGGCCAAGGTACACCAGGCAAAGTTAAGTGTACCAAACTCAGACATTTAGTATATTTGTCAAGTGTGATTAAATGCATTCAAAAGTATAATGAATGAATTTAATTACATTTTTTACATAAATATAGTTGGATTCACATATGTTTAGTTGAATATGACTAAATGATTGGTGTGTGACATACCTCTTTTAGCATAGTGTATAATAGAGAACACCTGAAATTAATTTTTGAATTCCGTCAAGAAAAGGTCAATAATCATCATAAAGATCACCTCCCTCTCCCTATCTTTATCTTTATCTTTTTTTTTTTCTTGCTATTTTAACACCTAACTTTTAAATATCCAAACACCCACTCACAAATAACATGGGTCCCCACTTTTTTTTTTTTCTTGCTATTCTCTTTCCATCAAGGTCACACCACATAGCCACGCTGGATGTCTATATGTGGGTGTCAAAATAGAATTATTATTATTATTTTTTTTTGATAAATCTCTCTCTCTCTCTCTGGTTCCAGTTTCCAGTTCAGGATTCTTTGAACAAAGGCCATTTGTATTATGCCACACTCTAAGCAGTAGATATTTCGGATATAAACATATTAATGTAGAAAGTCAGGTAGTTTATCTTAATGGAAGACGTGTAAAGGACATAGGTTTCATAATAATAGAAACTCCACGAGGTAAGATATATATGTGGATGGGAGCTCCACAAACATATAAGAGGTTTTGTTGTGGGAGGGAAGACTTTTTCTACTGATTAGTGTGCATGTCTTCGAACGTTTTTCAGGTAGTTATACATTTTATACCATTAATGTCGCTGATAACGAATTTGACTTTTTTGCAGAATGAGAGTAGCCGGAATCTTTTTAGTTCTCATGCTTTTCAATTCAAATCATTTCAGAAATAAAAAAGAATAATGGTACCCTTAAGAGCTACTTTCTTACTGATTTTCCTATACAAATAGTTATTTATAAGCTCTTATTGTGTTGTGTAATGGTCTGATAAATTGTTAATTATTTTCTAAGAAAATAAAAGAGAATTCCTTACTCAACTGGAGTGTAAGTAATAAGCTCTTAAAAATAAACTAATGGTGAGGGGTTTAAACAGAATCTAAATTTAAATTTCAGTTCCATTCATGTATAGAAAGAAAAAAGGAAAAAAAAAAAGAAGAAACATTATGAGTAGCTTCTCAAATTAAGAGAAATAGTCCGATGAAGGCCGAGATTAAAATTTTATGCTAAATTTAATTGTGATATATTTCTCGCTTTGGATAAAGTATTTTTATAAGTATTCTTGTATAGCCCATGACTGTTGCGATTAAAATATTCTTATTACAGTTTTCAAGTCGGGGTGATGTTCAATTCCAAGCAACAGAAAGAGCATGACGATTAAAATAGTGCAGTATTCCCGACATGAGAACACCGAACAACTTAGTGTTCTACTTTTAAAATGTGTCATTGTTAGAATATAATTTTTTTTTATCCTAATATATTTAACAACCATGAGTAACCATTTTTGTTTATTTTGTTCCGTGTTTTTTCGGCAGGGTTTTCTTGAAGGGAGTTCATTAGAAATTTGTGGGATTAGTTATTAAGTATAATTTGTGTCTGATTATACATGTGCGCATGGTGCATTGAACACAAGAATATAAGGCATGATTGCATGCACCGCTGATACGCTATAGATTGGATGTGGTGGCAACGGTACTCATTCAGTACTATCGAATTGACCATTCAAGTGTCTCTTTGTTTTGAGAGGTCAGAAAGTTGGGCACGCCAACCTTGCTGGCAAAAAATGTTGATGGAGAACGAAGGTTCACGGTAATAACAATGCCCAACTTTATAATCAGATATCCAATTTAACATCCATGTATTGAAGACAATGGACTTAGAAATCTAATTGATTGACATAACAAAGATCAGGGTTGTTGTATGAGGGGTATGCTTTAAGTCTCGATACAGAAAATAATAATATGTTCAATGTGTTGTTGCCGGTTGGTGGAGTTTATTGTTTGCTTCACCAACAATTGTGTGCTTCCTATTCCAATTAATTTAGCCTAAGATACATCTAACATGATGCAAGATTATGGGCTTTATTATTGGGCAGGATTTCCAATACGGAAGGTCCCTTCACAAGCTTCACTAAAATAAAAGGTCCCTTCACAAGCAAGCATGAATCTTCTTGCTTTTAATTGATCAATATATGATGGTTGAAGGCACGAAGCAGCTACATATATATTGATTGAAATTATCATTGCCTTGTTATAAATTATACAATAATGACATACATGATGCATCAAGTTGTGTTAGTTTGAAACTCCGAAACAAGGTCGGGCATGTAGTTCCTTTATAAAGAAGAATGCATTTTTCAAGTCAATCTGATTTCGGTACATTATGCAATATTCCATGCATGCCAACGGAAAACACTTGTGCATATGAGTCATGAAACGTCAACAATAAAATATGTTCTATTAACAGTTCCCTTTGGGCAACCATTTAAGTGTTTTTATTTTGTGCAGGGGATGAATTCGGCTTTCATTTTAACAATGTCCGAAAATGAATGTCACTGAACCGACAGAAAATACCTTATACCCGTATTGATTTGCATACATGAAAGAAGTGTTACTCTTCAAAAAGGCGAGTTCAATTTTATTTCCAGTACCAAACATAGAGTAAAGATGATCATTCCATAGTTTACCATTCCGAGCACCAAAACTTCAAGCTAGTTTACTGCTACAAAGAATTAAACATTGGGTTGCGTTTACAATGTACCTTGGTAAATGGGAACATTCAATGTTCACTTTCTTTCACAGGTTATAGACAAATTTTTTTTTTGTTTAAATTATTTAACTTATAATAATTAAAAGACTATATTGCCCTTCATTTTAAATGAAATTTTATCTCTGTTGCCATTACTCCCCTGGACAAAATGCAGAATCAACCAAACAAATTATAAGATGAGCTAAACATTAGTCATTAACTCCACACCCAAACAAAACAATGGTCAGTAACTACTTACGTGAAAACAAATTAAGGAAAAAGCTTAGAAATCCTCAAATTTCAAACCCCAACTTTTGCAAGAGCATCAAACAAAATAAAATAGAGAAAAGGTCAAACATGAACACACTGAGAGAACACTATTCCAGTAGGGAATTCGAAAAATTGAAGAGATCTTGAGCAACTCATTACCTTGGAAACTTACAACGAAATAGACTAAAACACAAAACACAAATTCTGAGGGATTTAACAATGCTCCATAGCCAAACTATAACCACACACACAACTGAACCCCATCCTGTCGCACCACTACTATCTCATCGTCAAGACCAAACACAACCACCTCACCCATGGACCTCTGGAAAAGGGGCTCGGTTTTCATTGGAGTTGCAAATGAGAAACAAGTGCATAATACAAAGCAAAAAGAAAATATATAGCCAATCCAATGACAAAATTAACTAATGATAATAATTCTAATATCCCCCTCAAACTCACGATGCATTAATAAAACATCAAAGTTTCTTAGTTAGAAAACGAAAACGTTTAATAGAATGAGATTTTGTGAACAAGTTCACATGCAAGAAGAAGAAACAAAGGGCAACTTAATGGCGCCATGTTGAAGATGATGGCGTTTGCATACAATATCTCAATTTACTGATCCGTTCATGAAAGACGAGTTGTGGGCGATTTGAATGACACCTTGTTATCAACATAATTGATAGGAGAAGACACCGATTCAAAAAGCCAATTAACCAAACTTTATCCCACTGTCAGCCATGGCATTCTACTGATTTTTCTCAAGTCAGACAATGTCTTGATTCTGCTCTTGAAGAGATAAGAGAGCCCTGAATCATATCGTCCCAACTCCAACAACTGCTTCATGATTTGCTTACCAATCTCTAGATTCCCATAGGTTCTACAAGCACCAAGCAAAGCACCCCAAACCACAACATCAGGTTTAAAGGGCATCCCTTGTATCAGGGTTATTGCTTCTCCTAAGATATCCAAGCCCTAAAAGATCAACCATGCATGCATAATGTGTAACGTCAGGAGAAATTCCAAACTTAGAACTCATCATATGAAAGTAAAATACCCCTGTTCCACAAGACCACCGTGACTACAAGCAGAAAGTAACCCTGTGAAGGTGATCTCATCAGGACGGGACCCACTTGCTTGCATCTTCTCGAACATCTTAATAGCTTCTTCTCCAAAACCATGTAGAGCAAGTGCCCCAATAATGACATTCCATGACACCACATTCTTCTTTGGCATTACTGAGAAGATGTCCATAGGAGAATAAGCACCACATTTCGCATACATGTCAATTAGGGAGTTACAAAGTGTCACACTCATTGTTATATCATTATCACAAATGTAACTGTGGGTTTGTTTTCCCAATTCCAGATCACCCATGTGACTGCAGGATGAAAGAATGCCAACAATAAAGGAGTATAATATACACCTAAGACACATCTTGGAAGTTCCAAAGCGAATCATGATTCCTCTTAATGAGTACCAAGAGATGCAATCACAGAGAAACTTCTCACAAGCTCGTTAAAACTGTTTGAGACCATAGAAGACTTCTTTAACATTGCAAACCTACAGGTTATGAGAAACACCTGATGGAGGGACCATGTAAACCTCCTCTTGAAATCACCATTTAAGAATGCATTTTTGACATCCATCTGAAAAATATCCCATTGAGTAACAGATGCAACTTGCAATAAGAGTATGAATGGTAGTCATCTTAGAAACTCGGAGTAAAAGTTTCTTCATAATCCATACCATATTGTTGTGAGAATCCTTTAGCAACAACCCCATTTTATAATGCTCAGAATCATCCATCAGAGACTTGGTTTTGATCTTGTATACCCATCAAACCCAATAGCATGTTTTCCTGGTGGAAGAGGTACCAGGTCCAAGAAAGCTGTTTTGCACAAGGCGTTAGAAGTTCCTTAGCCATAGCTTGAGCGTCAATAAGAGGATCAAGAATAGCCTCTTTATAAGCAGAGCTTTGAGACATAAAGTGTGAATGGAAGTTAGAAAGGAAACAAAGGAAGTGGAATAAGTGGAATAAACAAAATCTGGCAATTGAGTGGATTTAATAACACGTGTAGGATGATTGTAGGATGAGGAGAAGGAGGAGGAGGAAAATCAACAATCATAGGAGGTTCCCAGTAGGGTATTGGGATATCTAGACGTGTAGGAGGATCATGGGTACCTAACCTGAATTCTGGGCATGGACATCAGAGTTATTGGGATTATCACTATCCATGGTGAAAGAATCAATACAAGTGAGATTAGACCTTGTAGGACTATGAGATTTCAGAAGAGAGTGAGTAAAATGGTATGTGCTCAAGTGAAACAACAGGCGAGAAACATAAAGTTTTTGACTTGTAGGATCATAACAACGATAACCTTCTGGCACCATCCCCATAACCAAGAAACATATTGCAGAACGAGGAGACAATTTACTACGTTCTACTTGTGGACGAAGAACAAAACAAGTAGAACAAATACCTTCAAGGAAGAATAATCAAGAACACAACCAAATAACTTTTCAAAGGGAGACAAACCTAAATAAACAGAAGATGGTATTCTATTAATAGCATGGACAGCGGTAAGAAGCTTCACCCAAAACTCACTTGAAACCGGGCAGCAACGGAAGGAAATGAGCGGTTTCAACAATATGATGCTTTTTTCAAGCAACTCCATTCTATTGAGGAGTGTCAAGATACAGAAGTTGAGAAAGAGTACCATCAGAAGCAAGTAACGTAGAAATTTATTAGAAGTGTATTCAGCCCAAATCACATTGAAAGCATTTAATAACTCATTATGTTCAGTTTTAACTGAAGCATGAAACATGTGATAAATGTCAAAAAATTTAGAACGGTGTTTCATAAGATAAACCCAACAATAACGAGTATGATCATCAATAAACGATACATAATACCAAGATCCACCTTTGGTAGGAAGGTGATGGACCCCACACATCAAGAATGAACCAAGTCAAAAGGGGCATGAGAACTCGAAACACTTTTGTTAAAAGGCAAAGTAGAAAATTTAGCAAGTTTGCAACCACAACAATTAGAAATATCATGGTTGCAACTTTCCTAAAGCTTAGTAGAAACTAAATATTTTAATCTAAAGAAGAAACGTCTCCAAGACGAGATGCCATAAATAGAAACTAGATGATGCTAAGTTTAAATGAAAAGATGAAGGTCAATAGTAGAAGCAACAACATGGAACTTTAAGCTCATCCAACATATAGAGTCCCTCTCTGTACGGC